>CACVKI010145611.1:1864-25924 GCA_902732785.1 Trichogramma evanescens | reverse complement strand
ACTCGAACTGATCTCAGACCACGAAACATCAGTAGCACATGTGTTACGGAGCAGAGTAGAAAGTGAAAGTTCTATACGTGTGCTGGAGCGGTTGGGACGCCGAGAATAAGATCCGTTGTCTCCGAGCGTCGGGGCGTTTCTAGTCACCATTAACACACTGAACATTTCAAAAAGTCCCCAGAACTAATTGTGCTAGTAATAGTTTTTAGAGCGCTATAGCACAAGAGATTCTAGTAAGCATCACTGTATTACCGTACTAATAAAATTTACATGTTTGTGTTCTAGTAAGCAGTACTATTTTATTATCCCTGGAAACAAATTCTTTTTGAATCTGATGCAAAGATTGCTTCCTCAAGTACCAGTCCTTGGACATTCAAAATGCGACCTGTACGTCTGCCCAAAAGTAATTATTGAACTATTATAGTATAACTGGACAACCTTCGATTCTCACCGCGCCTGGCCTCTCAAACTTATCACGCTTGTGTTGAAAATTAGTCAAGTTAGCCGAATTAATAATAACATTTATTTAACAAATTGTAAATAAAAAAGGGAATCATAAAAGACTTTTAGTTTCTGAAAGTTTTTTCTACTATTTTTCATAATTATTTATTGATTAATAATGCAATAAGATCTGTTGTAGGTTACTTAGTTATTACAGTTTTAACAATTGAAATGTTACCAAATAATTCTGGCCCACTGGGATAGATATACCCTACAGATATTTGTAAGCAGCAGCAAAGATAACAAAAATATTGCTGATAAGTTATGCCTCGTAACAACATTATCCTTATTAACTAGTTTAACAAATAAAAATGGAGAAATTATTAGCGAATACTTAATCATGGCAAATTCAGTGCGCAGATAGACACATGCCTGCGCAGTAATTCATGCACCCGCACAGTAATAGGTGCATCGGTTTTTTTTACAATTTATTATTTTTTAAATATTTTGTACCCTGAACACTTGGCTACAATTAGACAATCTTATCGTTGCTCCAGAACACAGCCACGTGTAGCGATAGACCAACCGAGCTCGCGCCTTGAGAGAGGGCAATCAATTTGTTCGGGCTGAAAAATTTCTCTTTCTGAAAGATTAGAAAGTTTGCTTTCCCAATCTCTGATCAAATCGTAAAATTTACGGAGAAATTTTTGTCACTTGCTATAAATCTCCCAATTGATCTCATCACGTATATTCTTCAAACTTTCAATTTTGTTCGAGCAAGATTAGCCACGAGATCGAAATTATAGTGATCGATTTGGTTGCTTTCGCTTGATTTGATCGTTTCATTAAGCTATAATCTTCGTCAAATAACGAGCAGAGACAATCCTTTACAACAATCCTTTTACATAGGACATTTTCGGATTAGCGGTGGTGGATGTGCAGAAATTTTCCAATATTCTGTGTTAGTTAAGTTTAGGCCACGCCATTTTCCTTCAACATTTCGAAATTACAGGTTGGATATTTTTTCCAAGCTCATTTAGGTACTTTTACAACGAGTTACAAATTGAAAAATTTTTCTCATAAACGCTGTTTGACAATACGCTAGGAAAGTATGCCCCATAGAGAGAGCGATGTCATGCACTTGTTTTTGTGCTTCGGAGTCCTACCAGTCGCGTAATTAATGTCCGCATAGTGTACATCCCTTTATGTTGGTAATATTCGGATCACCCTCTTGTCAGTGGTAATTCAGCTACATTCTTGTTGCTCAAACCTGCTGCAACTCATCGGTGGTTTTGAAAAATATCCCTTGTCAAGTCTCTCAAGTAGCAAAAGCATGTAATTGGCAGAGGATTCAATCTCTTGTCGTGCCTTCTCGGACTCTATTTCTTGAATGAAATAGCCTCGCTCTATCGTCATCGAATTGTTGACGGTGAAAGAAAATACATGCCAAGCCTTTCTCTATTTCAAGAGAGCAAACAGGGAATAGGGCAATAGTGTTACAGTCGTAGCAATCACTATAATTTCCGAAGTAGCCGGGCCTATGCAACCGATCCCACTGATCATCGATTGCATCTCTTCCAGCTTATCCATGAGTTATTAGTTCCTTGCGTCCTCGTGATCTCGTGTCCGTCGTTCGTAGAGTCGGTTGTGCTTATCTGCTGGTAGGCTCTGAGCAGCAGAGCCAAGCGTAGCGGTGAATTACGTGTTTCCGGCCCAAAACCTAGCCCGGCTTTGAGAAATTTCTCGACGATGTGTACTAGACAGACATGCAGACTACGAAAAAATGTGTGATTCCGGACTCATCGATGTATGTACGTCGGTTTCGTATATTTTATAAAGATTATGGGTGGTACATTCCCAGATACTGTATTCGCTTCGGACCGCATCATGTACTAGTGAAGTGCGATGTAACAGTGGCCTGTCGTTTTGATCAAGTCCTTCTAACCGCTGCGAACCACAAATCTGATCATTTTGAATAATGTCCAAAATTGATTGACGAAGTTAATGTCATTTCCGTGACAAAAAACTCTGTAGTACGAATTTTTACATGTAAAAATAAAACCTCCCTAAGACAAATTTAAAATCTTCCGTCTATACCCCTGTTGAACAAATTAATTTTTTTACTGAACTCTTAAAGTAAATTAAAAGTGCTAAATTTTTATTGAAATTTTAGAAAAACATATTTTCTTGAGTATCTATTTACAATTCAACAATATCTTCTCGCACTTGTCACATGCGAAATCTTTGTGTCCTTTGTGGAATATTTTTTGGTGACAGAGTAGATTCCGTTTACATGCAAATTTTTTTTCGCACTTATAGCATGCGTAATCTTTGTGACCTTCATGAACTGTTTTTTTATGTAAGAACATATGAGATTTATATGTAAATTTCTTTTTGCAGCTGTCGCATGCATAATCTTTGCCATTTTTGTGGACTGTCCTTTGGTGAATGAACAGATGCACTTTTTGTCCAAATTTACTTTCACACTTGTCGCACGCTTAATCTTTACGACCTTCATGGACTACCTTTTGATGTTTGATCAAAGTGCCTCGTTCCCCAAATTTCTTTTCGCACTTGTCACATGCGTAGTCTTTACGACCTTCGTGAACTGTCTTTTGGTGCAAGAGCAAAGTTGACTTAAATCCAAATTTCTTCTCGCATTGAGCACATGCAAAACGCACTTTGTAGCCTTCGTGAACTGCACTTTGGTGTCTGAGCAAATGCGGTTTTCTTCCAAATTTCTTTTCGCACTTGTTGCATGCGTAATCTTTCCGACCTTCGTGGATTGTCTTTTGATGGTCTAACAAATTCGATTTGTGTGCAAATTTCTTCTCACACTTGTCACAAGCATAATCTTTGCGACCTTCGTGAATTGACTTTTTGTGTCTGATCAAATCAGATTTTAGTACAAATTTCTTTTCGCACTTTTCGCATGAGTAATCTTTTCGACCTTCGTGTACTGCCTTTTGGTGGGTGAGCAAGTTCGACTTTATTCCAAATTTCTTTTCACACCTGTGGCAGGAAAAGTCTTTACGACCTTCGTGTACTGTCTTTTGGTGTGAGAGCAAATACGATTTAAGTCCAAATTTCTTTTCGCATTTGTTACATGCAAAATCTTTGCGATATTCATGAACTATTCTTTGGTGCTTCAACAAACCTGACTTTTCTCCAAATTTTTTCTTACATTTGTCGCATGCGTAATCTTTCCGACTTTCATGAACAGTTTTTTGGTGCCTGGTCAAATCTGATCTTTGTCCAAATTTCTTCTCGCATTTATCGCATACGAAATCTTTGCAACCCTCGTGGACTGTCTTTTGGTGTCTAATCAATATCGATTGTTGTCCAAATTTTTTTTCGCATTTGTCGCAAGCAAAATCTTTTCGACCTTCTTGGGCTGTCTTTTGGTTGTCGAGCAAATCCGATTTGAATCCAAATTTCCTCTCGTCTTTATCACACGCAAAATCTTCACGACCCCTGTGGACTGTCTTTACGTGTATAAGCAAACTATGTTTATTTCCAAATCTTTTGGCGCACTTTTCACATAAGTAGTCTTTAAAAACTTCGTGGAATATTTTCTTATGCTTAAGCAAAGTTGCTTTATTTTCAAATTTTCTCTCGCACTTATTACATGAGTAATCTTCGCGATATTTGTGCACTAATTTTTGGTGCGTCAACAAACTCGATTTTTTCACAAATTTCTTCTCGCACTGGTCACATGCAAAATCGTTGCTGCTTTTGTGTTCTGATATTTGGTGTCTACTCAAACGACTTCGGAACTCAAATTTTTTCTCGCACACGTCACAAGCGAAACTTTTTTGTTCATTGTGAATTGTATCTCGGTGTGTTATCATGCTCGATTGTAGTGTAAATGTCTCCTGGCGAATATCACAAATGTGTGGTTTTTCGTCAGAAAAAGCAATGTCGAGTTCACTTGAATTATCTTCAGGGACAACTTCCTCTGATTTCTTATCACTCTTATTCATTTTTGTGCTCAAAATAAACGATAAATCCTTCTATTTAGTGCCACGGATATAGAATAAGTAAAACTTGTCTTTTGGTATTAATACTTATTTCATAGGGAAAGATAACAGTCAAACTAATAAGACTTTAATACAAACACGACCAGCAGTGTGTCGAGGAACTATGTCAAATTAGTTTAAGATCATATTGTTTACAAATAAATGACCGATTTTTCTGTGTATATATTGTTATGCTCGGACACAGCTGTTATGAGCATCAAACTCTGATTTAAAATTAAGTAGATTTCGGACAATGTCGATCGTCTGCAGTGCTGTTGAATTGTTTGAGACGAAGGTCAAAATTTCGACGTTATTATAGTCATAATCCGGTAAAAGTATACCAACCACTCGCGCCGCCCGGAGCTATATACATCGCTTAAAACTTACGATTTCTACGACGAAATTTCGTACTTGGCGGGTCATGTCTTTATTCGTTACATATACTTAAAATTTTACTCACAATGCAACAACTGCAACACCATCGCAACGACGACGACGTAATGAAATACTTTTTCGACCTTTCGCGCGAGGCTCGCTCGATCGCTCTCTTTATATTCTCGCGCGCGCCAAAGCTTAAATCAAAAATCCGCCTAGAGGCTCGTGTTTTCTCTCTTCGCGCGCAACGTACAACAGCATGCACACTCCCCCGCGCGCCGCGCTGCCAAAGAGCGAGAGACAGAGAGAGAATCTTCATTAACAACCTGCTTCGGCCTCGTGTTTTCTCTCTCTCTCTCTAGCACCACTTATATATTTACATATGCAATTATTGCGCGCGCTGCCGTACTCTCTATACACCACGCACGAGGCTCACGTGTTCGCGAGCGAGCGCCGTGTTGCGCCGGAAATACGCGTTTTATACTTATTATATATTACATACACATGCAGAGTGCGAGAGAGGGTCTCGAGTAAAAAAAGTTTTATATCGATGAGGTGTTATATGTTTACGTTTCCCTCCTCGAAAATTAATGACCGATGCTTATTCAAACGTTTACATACACAGACACACACACACACACACACACATATACGTACACGTAGCGCAAGAACATTTTCCTCTCGGATTCGTTTATTTTTTCTTTCCTTTTTTTTTCAACTCGAGCAATTCGCAAAAACGATAAATTACCGTCTCATTATGGATTCGTGTGTAATAGCTCTTTCTCTCTCTTTCTTTCTTGGCTCTCTCTCTCGCTCGAGACGCGCAAGTATACGGAAAAATTGCACGTACGCCATGCGCCGCGAGTATATACGTACATATATAATAATACAAAAGCACTGCGCAGTCCCGCGATCGAAGCACATTAAATGCGAATAATAATCCGCGTCGTGATCCGGCCGTAATCGCTCTTGACCCTTGAACCCTTCGGGCGCCTCCACAACACATACACACACAAACACGTACATATAACGTCCAGACGAGAGAGAGAGAGTAAAGATACATAACATCGCGCGTACCTTGTAATTAGGGGGAAAGGGAGGAGAGCAGAGCAGAGCAGAGAGCTCCGGAGTTCTATCCTCCAGCGCAACGCAACGTCTCTCGCTCGCTCTCTGATGCATGCTCATTTTTATATATCTCTCGCGGCTTTCAGTTCCTTCTTTCTTTTCTTTTTACGTTGTTGTTGTTGTTTTTTTTTTTTTCGTTTTTCTCGGGCCGGCCGCGCGCGCGCGCATGTTTAAGAACACAAAGTTCCCACACACACGAGCTGTTTCGAGAAATCCGATCTCTGCTGCAGCTCGGCTCAGCTCTTGTCTCTACTACTACTCGTTCGCCGAGCTTCTCCTATATAGCACGTGTGTGTGTGTGGATTATACGTACGTGAACATTACATGCACATTTATTGGTAGGGAACATCGGCGCGAAATTTCATAGATACACATTATAGAGGCGCGAGAGAGAGAGAGAGAGGAATTACTTAATCTATAACTGTACGTGCCGTACATATATAGATAGGTACGCGCATACGTACGTGTAATTCTCGCGCGCGCACATATGTGTGTGTGTGTGTGTGAATGAATGTAACCACCTGAAAAGTATATGGTATATATCTTGGAGTCGCGGCTATGGGGCAATTATACAGCATTTTGTTACACTTTAAAGAGATGCGCGCACCTAGACCCGCGCCTGCGAAAGTATACTACTATATATCCCGACTTAATATCTCAAAATAAGCCGCGCGCGAGGATCGCAATTATAGATAAGGCCAAGGGACTAAATTACAAGCCGAGGCGCGCAAATCGTATATATTTAAGCGCACGTGTATGTGTGTGTGTGTGTGTTGTCTGCAGCTGCCGATCGCTACGGATGTGCCCGGGATTTTACAAAAATTCGGTGCACGTCTTCTTCCTCCTCCTCCTCCTCCTTCATTTTTGTTTTTTTTTTCTTTGGTCTCAACCTCATTGCCGCGATCGTATAATGTAGTTTCTATTTGTGAGCACTTTTGCCGATCGGCGGCAATTATTTTATTATGTATGTATGATAGAGGCTGCCGAGCGCGCGCGCGCGCTGAAAAACGGTGAAAAGCACTTAAAGAATGTTTCATTTATACGCAAAGGTGTGCAGCGTAGCGCACACGACGTTTCTGTTTTGTTGTTGTTTTTTTTTTTTTTTTTTACTTCTTTAATTCTGCCGCCGGTTGATCGAAGCGTGGCAAATTAATTTGCCGACCGAGTCGTGTGATAACAACTCCCAACAGGACGAAGTAAAAGAGAGAGAGAGAGAGAGAAAAAAGTGTGTGCACTTATACGTATGGTAGTAGTACACACAGACACGGGAGGAATCGCTTCCCCTGCGCGATTTACGGTGTTTTAATTGCTCTCAAGGACTCGAGGCCGACGTTCGCCTTTTACACATACGTGTGCGTAGGTACACGTTTTTTTTCTTCTTCTTTTTCTCTGTCTCTTTCTTGGCACCGTGCCTCCGTACATAAGAGATGCGCTCGCAGCGTGTACGTACGTATTTTTTTTTGCGTGTATGTCATTGTATCGATTTTAAATTCAATAATCGCTAGTCTGATTTTTGGCTAACAAAAAAATTTTTACTGGGCATAAAAGGGTCACTAGAACTCGGCCTGTATTAATCCAAAATATAACATATACTTTATTTACGATAATATAATGAGGATTCCCTTACTAGGCGTGTAATGTTTCGTATCAACTCGTTCTAATTTTCACACCGCGATTAGTAAATATTATTGAATCAAGTTCAAGTTACTTTGACTTGTAACGTTTGTATTGAAACAGTGAGTCGTATATGAAACTTCCAACGAGTAAGATGGAATCGAGCAACGTATTCAATCCAACCGTTAGGTAATTTTATTTTTTGGTATTGTAAAGTACAATCATTCTATTGCATAATTCTCAATTTTAACGGTGTTATTTTAGAATTAAAGAGGAAATAACGGATCAGTCGCTCATGGAGTATGATGATTACGACATAATGAACGAGGCATCCGACAGCAAAAATTTCCAATTCTCAAGTGTTAAGCGGAAAAATTCTGTGAGTGTTGATAAACTTACATGGTAAATTTTTATTTTACAAAAATTTTAACATGGCTTCCATTTATTGCAGATCAATGAGATTCAAACGTTTGAACAAAACCATGATTACGAACTTGACGACGACCTGCACGTAGAATTTGAATGTCAGGACGTGAAGATAGACGTAAATTCATCGGTGATCAGGAAAATTGACGATTGTTCTCAACGATACTCGCAAAACACGATTAAAATAGAGACTGCGGGAGTCGTGAAAGAAGAATTAGCTGCTGACGATTCGGAAGATTTGAATGCAAATGTCGAAGGCGAGCTCGGCCAGAGACATAAAATTGCAAAAGAGGTCAATCGTGGAAATAAACTCAGAACAAACATTGATGTGGCGAATAATAGTATTGCTCGAGCTTGCGATAAGCGCGAAAAGACATTCATGAGAAAGAGACCTCTGGAAGTCCACCCAAATAGTGTTCATGATGATATCACTCACCCATGTCATATTTGTGGAAAGACTTTCAAGCGGAAGATATATCTCAAAGTCCCCGTCAATTCAGTACATAATAAATTGAAGCCTTACAAATGTGATAAATGTCAAGTGTCATTCGCCCACAAACAGGTTCTCAAAAACCACATTGATGTTGTTCACAGTAAAATCACTCATCCATGTCATATTTGTGGAAAGTCATTCGGACAAAAGAGTTATCTCAAAATCCACACGAATAGGCTCCACAATAATTTTAAGCGTTACCAGTGTGACGATTGTCAAAAGTTATTCACTACAAAAGCAGATCTAAAAATTCACGTCGATTCGGTGCATCATAAAATAAGGCATGGATGTGATACTTGTGGAAAATCATTCAGACAAAAGGTTCATCTAAAGGTCCACATCGATTCAGTGCATCGTAAAATTAGGCATCCATGCGATATATGCCAAAAGACATTCGCACATAAAAAGAGTCTCAAAAAACACATCGAAACGGTGCATAATGGTGTCACACATGAATGCGATATTTGCGGAAATGATTTTAAACGAAGATGCGATCTTAAAACTCAACTCATGCATCATAAAATAAGGCATGCATGTGATATGTGCGAAAAGACATACTCAGACAAGAGTAGTCTCAAAAAGCACATCGATTCGGTGCATCATAAAATCATGCATCCATGTAATAAATGCCAAAAGACATTTTCAGAAAGAGGTAGTCTAAAAAGGCACATCGATTCGGTGCACAAGCGAGTCGGGCATGCATGTACTATATGCCAAAAGACATTCTCAGACAAGAGTAATCTTAAAGCTCACATTAAAGCGATTCACAATGGTGCCAGCCATGCATGCGATATTTGCGGAAATGTTTTTAAACGAAGAGGCGATCTCAAAACTCACGTCAATTTTGTGCATCATAAAATTACGCATCCATGTGATATATGCCAAAAGACATTCACACAGAAAAGGAATCTCAAAATCCACATCGATTTTGTGCACAACAAAATCACACGTCCATGTGATATATGCCAAAAGACATTCTCAGACAAGAGTAGCCTTAATGCTCACATTAGAGCGATTCACAATGGTGTCAGACATGAATGCGATATTTGCGGAAAGACATTCTCACTAAAAGGTAATCTCAAAAAGCACATCGATTCGGTGCATAATGGCGTCAGTCACGCATGCGATATTTGCGGAAATGTTTTTAAACGAAGAAGCGATCTCAAAATTCACGTCGATTCGTTGCATCATAAAATAAGGCATGCATGTGATATATGCCAAAAGACATTCGCACATAAGGGCCATCTCAAAATCCACACCGATTCGGTGCATAATAAAATCATGCACACATGTGATATATGCCAAAAAACATACTCAGGCAAGAGTCGTCTCAAAAGACATATCGTTTCGGAGCATCGTAAAATCACGTACACGTGTGATATTTGCGGAAAAAAGTTCACAGAGAAGAGTGATATAAAAAAACACATCGATAGTAAGCACAATGGTGACACTCGCGCACATACAACTAAATAAATGTATGAAATTTACTTTTTATAATATAAATTTACCTCTAATGACATAATTTCCTCGTGAAAGAACAGCTTCTAAAATTTGTAATCAATAAACTTTAGACAAAAAAGAAAGAATTGTTTTTGGAATTAATCTAGTACCATCAATTTAACAAGCACCATAATATGGTTAAATAATCAATTCCATCATCAAACTTAGTTTTCGTAAAATATATCTTTCATGATATCGTGCGCCATTGGATTTTTGTTGAAACAAGAATTATCCCAACGACGACGTCTACGACAGCCTCACGCACATGCAGATATAAAACGAAATCTGCGACTATACGGTCAAGGATTTAAAAACAAGAAAAATATCCGGGGCAATGAAGAACATAAATACTAACGATATATTTTTTAACGCGCTGCAAGGATGTGACCACCACGACCACCACATACACACACACGTGGTAAATAAAGGCATTATTCGCAGCGGGCGCACAACAAGCAGCAGCAGCGCGAGGCATATTTAGATTGTCGAGGCTCTATGTGTACACACACACAGAAGTGCGCGCTCGGTGCATATCATACAGCAGCAGCAGCAGCAGCAGCAGCAGCAGCAGCAGCACGTGCTATGTATATGCACCAAAGTACACGAAAAAAGTAGTAAAAAAAAAAGGAGAGAGAGAAGCCGGTGCATAGGAGAAATAGCTCGCGAGAGAGTTACACGTAGCGAGCGAGAGAGAAGATACGCACAGCAGGGCCATTGTATTTTAATGGGCAGCCGTGCGAGCGGCTCGTTGCACTCTATATATATATACAGCTCCAAACGATAGATAGAGCATTATGGGCTCTCGGAGAGGGTATATTATAAATACGTGTATATAGCTGCACGCGCGCGCGTACGCATATATGTACGAACGCCAGGCCTCTCTCTCTCTCTTCCTCGTGGAGTAATGGGACCGTATACGATACGTATACGTACCTATACCGCCACCGCCGCCGCGAGTACTTGGAATAAACAGCCTGTTTTGTGTACTAGAGTACGTATAGTGCGTATGGCGAGCAGCAGCAACGGCGCAGGGCATGTAGCAGTCGAAAGTTTTGAGCTTTTTTTTGTTTTTTTTTAGTTGCCCGCGTTGTGTGTATGTGTGCGTTATAGTCGTTGTTGTTACTGTTGCGATCCGAGCTCTATATACCAGTATACACGCTCGTGTGTATCGGTAGGCGTTTCGCTTCTTCTTCCTCCTTTTTTATTTATTTATTTTTTTTTTATTTCGAGGCTCGCCGCGCAGGTATGTGCAGTATGCGGGCAGAATGCGCTGCACTTGCACACCTCTCTCTGCTCTCGCATGCACACACACACACACACACACATATACACGAGAGAGAAGTGATTAATGTATCATCTTTGTATACAGCGGAGGGAAAAGCTCGTGTCCGATTTTGTAGGCGATTATTACGAATTCGATATGCGCCGCGCCACGAGCGAAAAAAAAAGAAAAAAAATTGACCGTAACAAGGACGTTGTGTACTATATACGTGGGTGCATAAAATTTCGCACGGCCATAGTCATTCCGTGCTCAAATTCGACGTATATAATTATAAACACACACACATACACACACAAGCTTACTTTTATTTTTTACGCGAATTCTTTTAAACGCCATCGTAATAAAGTTTATAAACTCACACTGCCTATGTTACAATATATACGTACACTGCAGTATGCGAAAAAGGTTCCGAGCTTTTATATGTATATTGAAAACCCCCACGCGCCAGCAGCGTATATATAACGAGATTGCAAATTTCGTTTTAATGATTTTATATTGCGACGTTTTTATCGCGTGCAAAATGCGTATATATATCCGTCATTTTAGCAGCTAATTCCCGCGCGCGCACGCGGGAAAATGTACTTTTAATGCGCCCGAGATGCACCGCCAGAGAGAGAGAGAGAGAGAGAGAGAGAGAGAGGATGATCGCTTCTTTCATTTTTTTTTTGTTTTTGTCGCTCTCTCGCTCAGTCTTCTTTATCGCTATTAATGAGCTTCTTGACGGAGTAATAAAATCATAAAAAAAGCGCGTGCCCAGATGCGGTGTATATTATAATGCGCGTAAATCCCCGGCCAATAACGCCGCTCGTATTATATAAGGGCAATTTTGCAGCTATGCTTAATGCCCACTCGCCGATATATATAATATAATATAAGACGTTTTAAATGATAAATAAACACGTATATAATGCGCGATATATAAAATACGGCATATTTTCGCTCTCTGCCATATTGGCAAGTGTACAACGACGATGATGATTTCGTGTGTTTCCCTAATCGTCCGCGATATAAAGCAGTTTATAGCGCTATATAAGAGAGATGATAATCTTTCGATTACATGCCCTGTGTGTATGCACGTGCATAATATAATGTATAATGTATACGCGCTATGTACACATCCCCGATCTCTTCCTCTTTCGCTCAGGTATGGAGTATGTATATTTACGGAGATCGGCATCTAAATTGCGTAATGTACGTGTATTTAAGCGATATTAATAACAATCGTAATCTAATCGAATCTCGATGTAATGAGACGGCGGCGTTAGGTAGCGGTACATACGTACACGCGCGCGCACCGCCTAATTATCGCCGAGCGTTAAAGATCGACGTTTTATTTCCTCTCGTTTAAGCTTCTTCTTCTTCTCGAATGTATAAGCGCGAGTCGTTTTTTTACCTCATTTCGAGAGTTCGCGCGTCAAAATATTTTTTTTTTTTTTGTTTTCGATTCGACAGGGAATTACCCTGCGAGCGAGTTTTAATCGCGCAAAGCGCATTGGATGGGGGTTTTTATTGATATAATCGGTTAAATTTCATGTTCCGATGTTTGAGCTTTGATATTAGGTTAAGGAGATTGCTAATGGACTGTTTTATTCAAAAACTCTTTCCAGAAAATTTTATTTCGATTTTTTTGTGCATGCAAATGAAGATATCGAAACTTACCGTTGATGGCTTGGAATTTGTTGTAAAGAGACCTAGAAAAAATATCTCATTGAAATAGAGGTCTATAAACATTTAAAGTAAAATTAAAGTTGGTGTAAAGATAAAATGAATTTTTTAAATCTACGTCATTAAACCACATTCTCAATCATTGTTTTCATACACTAGTGATATGAGGCGCGCTCGCGCGCGCCAACTAATCGAGTGCAAGTGACAAATATGAAATTAAAATAACTGATGAATTACAAATATAAACATTTTAGCAAACGCCACATTTATGTTTTCCCACTATAATAATTATATGAACGCCCGACGCGAGATTCCGACCAATCATGAAGCGAGGCGCAGTTACTCCTCGACCAATGAGGTGACGAATAAAACGACTTCACATGATTTTTTTAAGGAAGAATCATCTCTCAATGGTACTCCGACCGACCAATAGATGGCTTCATGCCAGTTTCTAAGAAATCTTCATGCAAAGTAACAAAAATTGGGAATTATATTGGACCTATTTAAAAAATTTGTATGATTCTTATAATGTCGTTTTTTGGCGTCAACTGGTGACGGAATTTCCCCGTGTTCTCGCTTTGTAGCAACTTCCAAAAAAGATAATTACATTTTTCACCGGTACCAGTTGAAAGAAGTAGTTTCGAAAAAAAGCGCTTCAAAACCTCTTTTCATACAATTTGGTCGTGTAAAATTTCATTCGCCTTCTTTAGAAAATAGAAATAAATTATTTTCTCTTTTACATTAAAATACCGTATAAACATTTTTTTTAATTTTAAGCCCCTTAAGAGGCCTCAAGTCATTCTTTCTCATCATAACAAATATTATATACAATATGTGCGTATTTTCATAAGGTAATAATAAAGAAAAATTTAGCAAATTTTAAATGTTCGTCAAGTTGCTGGATTCTCTCGCAGTAATACTTCGATTATCATGAAAAGAAAAATATAAAAGTTATAAATGTAATGTTTATAAAGCATTGTTTGATTTAATCAGCCAGAATCACCCTATTGTCTTTTTTTTAGATCAAATGGTAAAATTGACCTAAAACAGTGAAATTCATTTTTTTTACTTAAAAATGAATGAGTACATTTCGTGCGTTATGAAACAATAAATACAAGTTCCTTCTTCTTTTTCATCGCGTACACTTTGAGGCTCGCACACGAGATGAGCCGTATATATACATAGGGCGACTTCGTAAATTGCAACGCACGCGCGAGTGATGTACCTGGATAAATTGGATTTATCGACACGCAGATCAAGTAAAGGAAGAGCGAAGGGTGTAAAAGTTTGTCTAAGGAGGCTTTACAGGATAATACGTATATGCTTCCGGTTCGACGGGGGCGTAATTTTACGCGAAAAAGAAAGATTGAATTTTTTTATGTTAAATTTATGCGCGTCGAGGCACTTTTTTTTACGATCGTCCTTTTCGACGCTATAGCGTACAGCCATTTCGATTGTTTACGCGTATATATCTAGGCATAATTTTTCCATTTCGGCACCGTAGCTTCTTTTTTTTCTCTATCGTCCCGCCGTTCGCGCGTGCAACGTAAAATGTAAATTCACGGTAGAAAAAAAAGGTATAAATATATTTTAGCGAATTTCGGGGCTCTTGGCACACGTGTAAACGCAGCAACAACGGTTTGATTGAATTTCGACGTGTGCGTACAACGCTCGGACCCTTTATATATATCCGGCCCGCACATGCGGCATAGAGGAAAAGCGAATAGCGCTGCACATGCCTGTGTACTCTGTACGCGTGTACGCACGCAACGTCCGCACCGGAGTAAATTAGAGGGTTACGTTATCTATTATATACACATAGACACGCGCACAGGGTGCAGGGCGAGTATTTTTTTTTCGTGGAACTAGACCGGCGCGAATCTCTTTCGGCGTGGGCTTTTGGCTTTTTTAGAAAATTCGGCGCTATGTATTTGATTAAACTTTGCCATTGCGAAAGAGCTGTTATGCGCGTGTGCCCGTTTTGATGAAATTGGATATTTACTATGTATATACATTTTTTGGTCGTTTCTCCTCGACATCGATGGAACAAATACTTGCTGTGAACTTTCTGATCATACTTTTTATTTGTTTGTGCGTATCTTTGTGTATTGAGGACTGAACGATACCGTCACGCCGCGTAGCGGCAAAATTCTGTACTAGCTAATTAGGGCAATTTTGACGAAATAACATGGGAAATTCGATAAATGTATAAAATGATAAATGTACAAAATTCATTGTGCAACATTTATTGTTTTATACATTTATCGAATTTCCCATGTTATTTCGTCAAAATTGCCCTAATTAGCTAGTACAGAATTTCGCCACTACGCGACGTGACGGTATCCTTCAGTCCTCAATAAACATCGCGTACGTAATATTTTGTTTATAATCGTACATATCTGTTACGATATCGTGAGGAGTTGAGTGAAAATCGCCGTATCGATCGTGAAAGTATTAATTTCAATTAAAATTGGTTAATTATCATGATTCATAACACACGCTCTGATGCCATATAAAGCAGGGAGGATTGTATTTTTGTATAGTTTTCAAATTAAATACAGAAATTATAAGCGTATTTTCATTGTTATATATCTCTCATCGATGAATATTTCCACAAGTATCGCAAGTTTGCTTATTCTTTTTTTTCTTTTCTTGAATATAATAACAAATATTTTAATTACTTTTTCGTGCACTCTGCGGTATATATTGAATCGTTTCACGGTCACGATTTTTCGCAGCTCTGCGAATGCGCGACTGCCGCTGCATCGTCACTCACGACAGTCGCGATGAATTTTGCCGGCTTCTTTCTCTCGACCCTTTTGCTTTTCTCAATTTTTCAATCGAGTAAGCCCCGAAATAGTTCCTCTAAATCGCATAACTATCAATGATTCGCGTCAATAATTTGTGTATACGCCAGATGCGGTCCAAGCCATACTCAATGGCAATCCGGCCGGCCAAGAAGTGGCCGATTACCAGGTGAGCGTTCAGGACTTTCGCGGGCGCAACATTTGCGGGGGTGGACTTCTGACGCCACAGATCGCGATCACCGCGGCTCACTGCGTCACCGATGGAGAGGGCAAAATTCTGCGCATGAAGCTGCAAGTGTTTACCGGCGCGACGGATCTGACCTCGCCGCAAGGGGTCACCAGGCGAGTCGACAAGATCTTCATCTCCAAGCATTTCGAGCGCAAAGAGACGAGCGGACGCTCCTATCACAAGGCCAATATCGCCTTGCTGAGGGTAATCGCGAATTTTTTTTCATCGATATAAATGAAAATGATTCCGAAGCTGACTCTATACACTTGCAGTTGAAGCATCCGGCGTCGAACGCGGCGCGATTCCTGTACGTGGACGAGAGCCCGCCCACGGTGGACTCGCCGCAGCCGCAGCAGGGCCTCGTGGCGGGCTTTGGCGCGACGAGGGTCGAGCTGGTGCGCGACCGCGACACCGGCGAGGAGTACTGGCGCGGCGACGCCAACACCCAGCTGCGCTCGATGCGCCAGACAACGCTGCGTGATCGCACCTGCCAACGAACCTACGGCCTCGGTGCCCACGACCACGCGGTCTTCTGCGCCCAGGTGCCGCCCTACGGACTGCGCGTGCCCAAGGGCGTTTGCATGGTAAAACGGGACGGACGATTTTTTATTTTCATATAAGCTTGACGATTTTCTGTTAAAAGAAATAAAAATCGATGGCGTTTCCATCCGGAGATTCAGCTGGACTGTGCGATTCTTTCCTTTCAGGGCGATCACGGCAGTCCCTTGGTGATACGCGATCGCGAGATCCTGGGCATCCACTCGAACGGGCCCGAGGACTGCAACGAGCTCTACGCGCCGTCGCTGTACACGCGAGTCGAGCCGTATCGCTCGCTGATTCGCCACGCGCTCCAAAATTCGGCCGGCGAGAATCATCGCGTGTACAAGTACGACAAGGCGAGCGATCGCTACTACGATACCAGGCCTCTCGACCGATAGATATAGATCTGGACCTCGAAATTATGTACAAAAAAAACAAATAATTTTTGCAGAAAATAAATGTTTACGTGTTTCATTATTTATTTTTTTATATAGATGACGAACGAAAAAGTAACCCAAGTAACCCAAGTACAGTAGTTTACAATGAAACTTTAATAAAATTGAAAATATTTCATTTCTGATTAGATTTTTAGCTATATAGTATTGCTCTTTTAACTTTTTAAACTTTTTATACTAGTGTTACCTAAAAACAATCACTTTTTTCATTTACGAGTTAGTTAGACGTGTTCCCGCTAGGTGGCACAAAATCAGAAATGTAATTCACGCAGATAAAATTATAAAGCCGAACAGTTAAATCTAGCTTCAAACTCGTATATGATGACGAATTTCTTTTTTTTTTTTTTGAATACTATTCAAGTATCATACACTACGCATATCACAATTATAATGCATATGAGCTGTATAGCAATGTGCACGAAAATATAGATTAGAAAGTGCATCATAAGAAATCTGAACAAAGCTTGAATTTTACGATGTGTGATAACACAATTGAAGATGCCATGCGACCAGCTGAGTAAACATAGGTGGCCTGAGATCAGATATCTAAAGTAACAGGATAATACAATTCTCTCTACCTTAATGAATTTATGATTAGAGCACACGAATGCATAGCACATGTTTTATAATCTAATCGGAAACGTAGACCATCGACGAACTTAGACTAAGTGCAAGTGTCGCAATCTCAGAGTCTTACGAAAATTATTATTCAGAAGTACTAGAATCATTTTTCAAGTCAAGGTTTAAATAGTTTTTGGGAAATAAGCTCTTTTCTACGCGAGGTGCTCATCTCAGCCTGTAGCCGTTGTAGCTTACTTTTTTAATTGATGTAAAATTTGGCATCGTCCTCTTAGTGAACAAAAAAATTAGAAAAATAGAAGATTTCGATAAAACTTGAGCGTTGAAATTATTCAAGTAACGAAAATCAATGAATTTTATCATCATAAATCTACATTTTAACGAAAGAAATTTAGCGTGTTGTGAGATTATAGAAAAATTGAATTTGAGTCAAGTACTTGCACACCTCTACTTACCATACCAAAACCAAATTAAAAAATGTTCACTTCGATCAATAAAAAAAAATAATAATAATGATAAAACAGGTGGAAAGTCGCGCAACGATAAAAATATGTACATCAACGGCTCAATAACGTACCCGCGTCACGCCGTCACGCACGAGAGAGAGATCGATAAATATTTTTTTCCTTTTAATTTTTTTTATGTTAATATCACGCGCCAGCGCAATTGAAACGTTGCTTCGCGCGCGCGTGGATCATCGCAGCGATCGTCACACAGCCGAGTATTCAATATATTATATCGTTTCGCGCTTCGCAGCACTTTTTCCTCGAACTCGGCACGAGTATACGTGTGCGCAAGAAAGAAGAAGAAGAAGAAGAAGGAATCCGTCGTCAAATGTCGCCGTTAATTTTTTCCATCTTTCTCGTCCATCAGCTGTTCATACTAACGAGTAAAATAAATAAATAAATAAATAAATAAATAGAAAAAAAACATAATCTCGTCTCGTCGATCTCAATCGCCGATCCTTTCGATCGAATCATTCGCAGATCCAGTCTCGGCGATACTCAACGGGGACGAGGCGCCTCACGAGCAGTTCGCTTACGCCGTGAGCATTCAGGACACTCACGGCCGCAATCTCTGCGCCGGCACCCTCATCGCGCTGCGCTACGTCCTCACCGCCGCGCACTGCGTCACAAACGCCGACGGCTCCGTGGTCCATCTGCCCTATCGCGTGTTCGCCGGCTCGGCTGATCTCAACTCCAAGAACTCGAACGTCGCGGTTTCCTCGGTGTCGCGCATCTACGTGCCCAAAGCGTTCAAACGACGCGAGCAGACGGGCGGCTCGTATCACCAGGCCGACCTGGCCGTGCTCAAGCTGCACATTCCCATGACGAATCGCGTACGACTGGCCCGAATCTTGGACAACGAGCGTGCGCCCGGTGCCGGAGCGATGGGTCGGGTCGCCGGCTACGGGGCCTTCGACGTGCGCAGGGAACGCGACCCAGAGACCGGCGAGCAGCGCTTGCACGAGGTCGGCCCGAAGAATCGTCGACTGCGCTTTTTGACGCACTACGTGACGACGCAGCGCAGCTGCTCGTCCTTCTATCCCGAGGTGGAGCAAGATCCGGCCGTGTTCTGCGCCAAGTCGCTGCCGGCCGGTCTGTTCGATCGTAAGGGCGTCTGCGTGGTAAGTATAATGAAACACACATTATTTATTATATTTTTTTTAAGTGTATAGTAAATCGAATAGAAATTAATATTGGTTTAAATGGTTAAATTTTCAGGCCAAAATAATGAAAAATAAGCTAGCTACAGGGAATTTTCACATGCAATGTTTAAAAAAAAAAATCCAGTAGACACTGTTACTCAAAATCTACTCCACCGATCCGCTTCATGGTTTCTCCATCATTTAAGTATATGATAAATGAGGAAATGACGTTGAGAAAATGTATCATTTCTCATTATTATATGTTCTAGATGAACAAATAAGATGACTTGTTACCTTCATTTTTTTCAAAAAAGTCTTTTTTCGACTTCAAAATAATGCCAAAAACTCACAAATTACCTCATATTTTATTTACTCAAATAGTGGGGGAAATGCGAAACGGATTGAACGAGTAGATTTTCAGCTACAGTATCCACCGCAATCGATCTTTTTTTCAGTTGTATGAGAAAATTTCCTGTAGCTAGCTTATTCACCGTTATTTTAAGCTAAAAATTTAACTAAGTATTCTTTAAATAACTATTTATAATGAATATAATTTATAGGTATAAATCCATTTCATCATGTTCTCAAAGAAAAGTTATTAAAATAATGCTCAAAAACCATCGAACAGACCCAAATCCCTCTTTACAACTGTGTAATTAGCTCTAATTGGCTATTATGTTAAACGCAATTATTTATACAGGGTGATCACGGCGCGGCGCTGGTCGACAAGCACAACGAGATCCTGGGCGTCTGGTCGCAGGGCCCGGATGACTGCAACGACGCGGACGGGCACGCGATCTACACGCGCGTCTCGATGTATCGCGATCTGATCGATCGCGCCGAGGCCGACCGCCACGAGGGCCTCGAGGTCTGGAAGTACAACAAGCAGACGAGGACCTACGTCAAGTTGAGCAAATGATGATTTGAAAAATGTATATATATTTGTGGAATGAATTGTATTAATTAATTAATGTAAACGTTTGCTTGGACTACGAGCAATGTGATGTATAATTTTCCTGTGCATCTAATTACCATATACATTATCACTCGTATCTGTATACGGAGCGTGTGTAAACAAACGCGTTACGTTCATTACGCGCGTATACGTATTATAATATATGCGGAATATTGAAGACGATCGGTATAATGAATTGACAGGATCGACGATCGAGAGACGAGATACGCGCGGCGAGGACTGCGGAGATCGTTCAATTTGCCAAGTCGCGCGCAAATCGATGATAATCATAATAATTAACTGATTATGTGGTGCTACGTTAGGTATATTTATATATTATATTAATAAGAGCGCGGCACAGATCCGCACGAAACCAGTTTTATATATCGAGTCACTAAGAAAGAGAGAGAGAGAGAGAGACTTTTCAACGACAGGTGTGATATTACTTGAGTAATTGTTTTTTTAAGCGAAGCCGACATTGATTTCGAGCGCGAGAGAACTTCCAAGGCGGCAAGGGGAAGTTGCCTGCTGCTGAGTGCACCGAAGCAGCGAAGTTCTCTATCTTTCTCTCTCTTGGCTCGAAAACGAGCGCGAGCCAAGAGGCCAAGATATATGTACGTGTGCACGTGTGTACATAAGGTTATTGACTTGCTCGCTCGCAGCTTGACTTGACGCGCCGCGCGGCAGCGATACCTTAGCAAACTTCGCGCGAGCGAGAGCAACAGCAACAGCAGCACACATACATAATGAAGATGCATCATCGAAGCGCATTACGTACGTGTATATAGAATGTATATGATGCAGGACGCGATGTAAAGGAGGAAGGAAGGAATCGAACTTCGAACTTCGCGATAGCGTGCATTGCGCGTTGAAGGGTGATACGTGTATACATTATAATGCTGCGTTGCTCGAAAAGTTGGTAATTAATAATTCGAAAAGAGAGAGAGAGAGAGAGAGAGAGAGAGAGAGAGAAAGAGGAGAGTTTGTACTAGATATCATACCCGCGTACCATACATAACAGGAGTCAGGATTATCTCTTGGTCAACTGGAGCAGCGCGAGGATAAGGATCACTTCGTTTTGTGCTTTTTGGCATAACTGACTACTCTCTGCGCAATTTGTCGCGATTGCGAGAGAAGTTACACGCGTTTGCGTGACTCTGCGTGTATTATAAATATGCGGACGAGCTACAAATGCACACAACATGAGGCCCGTTATACATCGATCCGAAACTCGAGAATTCCGAAGAATATGTATAGAATGGTGCTGAGATTCCAGCACCCATAAAGAAATGTATGGAAAACCAATTATAATAAATTAAATAAAATATCCCGATTAAAAAAAAAAGTCTCGCTTTGGTCTAAAAAATGTCTATTTACTAAAGTCTGAGAGAGTAGCAAGTTAAGTTTCGCTTTGGCGCATTTGCGAGACTTCACTTGCTACTTTCTCAGACATTAGTAAATGGATGCATCAAGACAAAAATATGTCTTTGCGTAAAACCAGAAAATTAGTCAGACTTGATACTATATTTTTGTCTTGAATAAAGTCTCGAATATAGTTTATTCAATTTAATAGACTTCTCTCGAGACTTTATTAAAGACCAAAATGTGGTATTTTGTCTGCTTAATTTTCTGAATTAACCCAAATAAAATTATTTGGTGCAGAGAAAAGTCGCGTTGCAAGTCTGAGCAATGTAACAGACTTTACAAATAATCATAAAAAGTATAGATTTTATACTATCTAATTCTATGGGAATGAGTTTTTCAGTACGCGTACATTCAGATACAAAGAGTAGAATTGCTTGAATCGAATTACAAATTAAAAGATTCACTACTTTGTACGGCCTAATTAAAGCGTAATGCTTACAATTTTCTCCTCTACATTCTTCACTCTTCAATGCTAGTTCACACTTGCATACTTTTACGAATATATCGATACTACCTATAAGAATTGAATCATTCAGAATGAATTCAACGGTCGAAGAACTAGTTTTTTTTTCTCTCGAATAAGATGTACAATCCACATACATATTGTTCATTAGAATTTTATAAAAAAAAAACAATTTATCATTCTGATTTGTAAATAAATTTAATCAATCAACAATAGCGGGAGTAATATTTTTCTGACTACACAAACCAACAATATGTAAATGATCTGAGATTCTTTTGGTTTTTAACCTCGATGTAACATCTAGTTGTCGGCAGAAATCACTCGCAGGATTATCATATTTTAAATATTTACGTTTAAGTTCATTATAACTGAGAAATAAAGATGTAGACGAACATATTGGCAATTCTGCGAATTTCGTACCGTGAACTAATGATTTTAAAACTCCGTTCATATTTTCATATGCAAAACAAGCTGTAGTCCATAAAGGCCCAAATCGTTCAACAACGTCAGGTAAGTGCAATAAAAGGTGTACACTGGTTTAATGTTAGATATGTAACATGACAAATTATAATGAGAGATTTGAAGGGGCTTGCGCGTTTTTGAATGTGCAATGGCAAAAATATCGTAACAACCGGTTCGATCGGTAACGAAGATTTTCCTACGGATATTTTTGGTAAAATCTTGCCGCCCACGACATAGCGCATAAACAATAAATCTGAAACATGAATATTTTAAAGTTGTATTCTTTATTAACAATGTTACAATTCGAGTCTACGAAATTACGAATTACAATCTGAGAAATTGTTTTAAACTATTATAGTAAATATAATTACTTGAGCTATGAAGGATTACTTATTTTTAAATATACTCATTAACTTACACGTAGGCTTTTTTCTTTTTGCATAGAGATGCTATTGCATAAAATAAAGAAGTAAGATTCTTTTGACTTCATCATATGGATGAGCTGTGACTAGTAATAATCGATTTTACTAGTATCTATGCAATGACATAATTACATATATCTATGTAATTGGTTTACCAGATAATTTCCATGACATAAAATCCACTTTTTTTAAAAGAAAATGTAGTAAGACACATACTAGCTTTTCTATCTCCTTCATCGTTGGACAAATTCGGATTGGCCCCGTTACTCAGCAGCAATTCAAACTAGGAGTCTATTAGAATTACTGAAAAAAATATTTTAATTTCAATAACACACAGCTGATATTTCAAAGAAGGTATTATTATTATACATTCATTTTCATCAGTAAATACCTGTTTGTCTAATATTTTTACATCATCTTCTGTTTTTTTATCCCCAAATAATAGAGTTTCAAGCATAGATTTGGTACGCTTATTATGTCTTCTAAAAAATAATCATTACATCATAAAATTACTCACTACATACAATTTGAGTGGTGGACTATCTTACTTATTTAAATGCTGCTTTGGTAATCAGGGTTCCCAACAAGGCCACCTTGATCAGCCTGTAAATGTGCCAAATGTCTTCTCCTATTTGTATCTACCGATGCCTAGTAAATATTCCACTAATTTCTAATGCAGCCCCCAAAAGCTGATCTGCAACAATGATTTCTCCAGGAGTATCTGATAAGGCATCGAATACTTGTGTAGAGTTTTCCAAAGCGTTTAAATCAGATTCTAAAATGAAGAAAGAAAAATAATTATCACACAATTGATAATAGAAAATGGAGAAAATTACCTTTGATTTTCAACACTGCTGCTGCCATTTGAAATAATACTATTGATCATGGAGAAAAATGTCCCATACTCTGAGTTATATTTTCATATAAAAACCAGTTTAAATTAATTAAACCTAGCTCTATATCATGTTTAACAAGAATTTGATCAACATCTGGAAGAGCATTAGTAACTATTGTTTGAAGAACACGCTGATCAGCTTTGATACCTACAACAAATTATATATTATTTTACAGTGATTAGATTTAAAAAACTACATTATATAAGTAATAATAAACCTATTAGAGTGGAAGAATAATA
>CACVKI010145610.1:6293-74156 GCA_902732785.1 Trichogramma evanescens | reverse complement strand
AAATTTTGTATCTTATCTTTAAACTTTATTTAAAATTAATTTTAGCATCAATTAGCTCTGAAAAATATCTGAAAATTCATTAAAAATTACTGTCTGCTTTACACAAAAAATTTCGCCATAACCTGTCATTTTATTTTAAACTCCTACTTTCTATTTTTACTTATTTTTTTTTATATTCACGGATCAACATAAGAATAATTGCATTAAATAGGGAAAAATTTTTCCTTTATTTTTGTATATTTACTTTTACCAAACACAAATCTCAAACCAAAGATATTTAAAATTTTGCAAAGTGTCCGCTTTATATGAAACATACAGTATTCGCATATGTGCTTGTTGTACGTTTCTTTCTCTTTCTTTCTTGGGAGAATCGGCGCGGCACACGCTATTCCATTCAATCGCGTGCCTCGTGTGTGTATGTGTGCCGTTGTGCGTTGGCACCGTGAATCTCGACACCCGCGCGGAGCTCTCGCGCCTGCCGTAACAATGCGATTCGCGTATTACTATAGCTATACGTTTTACTCGCCGGCTGCCGCGAATATATATCGCAGAGAGCTCGACTAGTGTCACGTGACCCCCGCCACTCGACCACCACCTACTCTCGCGCGTTCGTTCTCTCTTTCTCGCTCCGTCTCCGTCGTTGCTCGATTCCATATTACGAACTGCTGCCGCTGCCCATGAGAGCCAAGTTTTAGTCTGCGCCGAGCGCGAGAGCGAAGACTTGCGGCCCGTGCGTCTGTATATTCCTTACCTATATAGGTATAATACGAGCGCAAAACGGAGCAAGTCTCTCTCTCACGAAGAGTTGAACGACAGCTCGCGCGCCGCACTCCACGCTTAAAGCTGTGTGGATCTGCGTGAGTGTGAGTGTGAGTGCGTTTGTGCAGAGGCGGTAAAACTGGTCGAGGAGCGGCACAGCCTCGGCAGCAGCAGCAGCAGCAATCTCCGGCACGATAGGTACACATATACTTACCTATACCATGCTGCATGTGCAAGTGTGCAGAAAACAGCAAGGAGAGAGAAAAGCGCACGTCTAAAGAGAGAGAGAGGAACTTATTACCCATACACCGGAGAGCACAATATATACGTCTATATGCTCAAGAGGCTTGTATTAGGAGTCGCACCTCCGCTGCACACGAGTTATAATCTTTGCCTGCTGCGCGAAACATTACACGTGGGTGTTGCAATATTAGCTACGCGCGCGAGGCCCGACACATCCAGCCGTATGCATATACCTACCGTTGTATAGCTTATACATGGGTCATAGGTGCAGTCTCGTCTAGTGCCAATAGGAAACAAAGAGGCGCGAGTTTATGAACGGCGAGATATAAAAATAAATGTTACGTGAGCAAACGATGAGGCAGCGGCATCATCGTCAGTTGCAGCAGCAGAAGGAACACACGAGAGAATATAACGAGGGATAAGCGCGAAATATTGGCGCTTCTTGTAGTGTAGCGAAGCGCAGGACGCACGGCAATTGCAGCAGCAGCGAAGCAGAGTGATGCAGCGTGGGTGGAAACGAGCGCTATAAAGGTCTCTCTGTCTGCGTGCTCGGGCGCGCGCGCGCGCTCGTGTGTTTTTGCGTTATAGCTCTGCCTACCTGTGTGTGTGTATGTGTTGTGCATGCAAGAGAGAAAAAGGTGAGAGAGAAACAGAGAGCGAACGCGAGAAGAGGCGAACCGTTTTCTGCAGTCTCTCTGCTCTTCTCCGACTGCGAGTGTGTATGTGTAACAACGAGGGAGGAAAGAAACAGAGAGAGAGAGAGAGAGAGAGCGTGAGAAGCACCAAAGAGAGTGATACAAGAAAGGAGCAAGAAGGCGCAGACACGTATCGTACATTGCCAAAGTAGCAACGACTCGCATTATATTCCGCGATAAAAAAAAGGAAGGAGCTTCTAAATGAAGCCGAGTGAAGTCGGAGGCTGCAGCGGTATTATTATTATAGACAGCGGACAGTGGTAAACAACCTCGCGCGCGCGAGCGGCCGAACGACATCATGTCCTCCACGCATTTTTCGCTATTAGCCGACTGCGACGAGCCAACAGCCAGTGCGACTTTATCCTCGTTGAGAAAGAAGGAGTAAAAAAAATATGCGAGTACAATCAGCAACGTCAAGAGTCTGCGTTGATAACGGCCAGCAGCGAGCGTAATTTTATGTACGCTATACATCGATTACAAATCGACAGTGTGTTTAGTCTCGGTGCTAGCCAGTTTTCCTGCGTTTGTGTACATATAGCGTACGCTTGCGTACATTACGTTATATTATTATTAACATATCGCGAGTGAGTGGCCCAACGTACTACTGGCTGTCAGTTGAAAATTACGGATCTCCCGTGCGTGCGCTTGGTATACACGCAGCGCATATCTTGCCGAGCGAGCAAGATACAAGTTCGAGTGAGTACTGAGTGCAGCAGTGCGTGTGCGTGTGCAGTGTCTGTATCCGCGAATAAATGTGTGCGCGATAATATCTGCCAACCGAAGCAAGAGTAAATATAAAAAAAAGCACAGCGAACGAACGAGCGAAGCGAGAAAATAAAACATGACGAGTACGAGGCTAGTCGTTCTGCTGGTGCTGCTGCTCCAGAGCACGGCACTGCTGCTGGCTTTTAATCTGGAAACGAGGATACCGATAATCAAGAGGGGCTCGCAGGGCAGTTACTTCGGCTTCTCCGTGGCGGAGCATCAGGAGCATCACGAGGATAGGTCGCCCAAGTATCTCAGTCGGTGAGTAACACAATATACGCCTGTACGTGTGCGTAACTTTATATTTATGACCATAAGCCGGTCGCGACGTTTCAATTTTCGATTGCCCCGCGCGCCGTGTTGTTTTATCTCGATATTCGAGAATTCGAGTGTGGGGACATAATGTATAGCTAATATAATATATGGGGCTTTAGACTTTTGTATTATTACGCGTTTACATCTCGGACACACACACACACACATTTGTGTAAGCGAAGCCTATGAATGAAAGCGTATACGATTTGTATTTACGCGAGGGCGCAGAGATTGACTCACGCGTATACGTAAGGCTCGTGCGCCTATCCGGTGAAATTATGGAAATTTTTCTCTATCCGTCTTTCTCTCGCCCTCGATATATGGGAATTAATTAAAGTCGTGCGCCCGTGTGTTTTAGCATTTAGTTCCGCAATGTTTATGGACGATATTATAAGTATACAGCGCGGCGTGTAAAGTGTCTGGTAATGTGCGTATAGCAGAAGGACACATAGCGACGGGTCTCAAAAAAAGAGAAACTGTGTCTTTCAAAGATGATTCTGCTACTGTCGTGTACATATTATATGCTATGCGTACCTGTACGTGTGCGTGTGTGTGTGTTTGTATATAGGAAACCGGTGCGCGACACTTCATATAAAGCTGTGTAGGAATGAAAAAACAGTTAAGTCAATGATTTTCCACCTTATATGTAAGTATGACAACGACGTAGTCTTCGTCGTCGCCACTAAGGCAGTTTCGTCACGCGATCGTCGCGGCTGTCAATATGCAGACAAAAGTCAGTGTATAAATACGCGAAACGACGATATGTTATGCATTTTGACTCGCGAGCAAACAATCGCGTACCACTTGTAATTATTGCATCGATGTGTTACGAAAAACAAAGCTTCGCCCTCGAATTCTTGACTCGGTTTTCTTTTTTTACCGTCGTTCATAAACAGGCATGCTCTCTTTAAAACATAAACCAAAGTCACCGTATTAAAATAAAATTTTTTTTTTAAATATACACCTGATACTAAAACTGTCTCGGCTGTAAAATAAGTACGATAATTCGATTACATAGATCGCATATGCAAGCGGCGTCGCGGCGTTTATGTATTATTATGCTTACGAGAAGATTAGCGTGTGTGTATGCATTATTATGTACTTGGAGAGAAAGAGCCGCTTTTGCAGTGAAAAAAAAGACGACAACGCAGCTGTCGCTCTAATTCAATCGAGCACGTTTTATAATAATAACGTCTTTCGTCGGCTGTCATCGTAGCCTTCTTCGTCGTCGTTGCTGTTAATTAGCTCGTCGTTTAAGTCTTACGGGTAACAATTTTTGTGAAATACAGCACACGATCGCTCAATATTACGTCGTAATGAGTATTAGAGTGCCGGAGATAGTTTATACGAGGATGAAAAGAGAAAATTCAAAGCGTCCATAATAATACCCGGGAGAGTATATAAAGTGTATTACACACGCGCCTCCCTTTAATTAGGCTCTCGCGGTTTCTGCGCCGTTAGTGTCGTTATTTTACACAGTAGTTCACACCGTAAAATGCCCACGAGTACACGATGCGAGCCGATACAGAATGTCAAGAGATGTATACATTTTATCTATCATTAGCAATTTAGTCGAAGCGAGAGCTGCTTATGAAAAAATGCAGCGTCAAATGAAGAAAAAGAGAGAATTAAGCGCGAAAGTCATTACGAAATCGGACGCATAAAATGCGCGGGCTTATTATGTACATTGTAATTGATAAAGGCTCGAAACAATAGAGGTATAAATAGTCGCGCCGGCTCGTCGACTGAATAGGCCAAGCGAAGGCGGGATTTTCGAGTCGCGCGCGCGCTCGGCTCCAAATCATGTAGAATTATAATTCGCGACTTTCGTGACACTGCACAAAGCTACGATCTTTTGTTGTTGTTGATTTTTCGTTTCTGCCTTTATTATTTTTTTTAAACCAGAGAGGGACGGAGAGCGAATTATACAAGCTGCACATGGCAATCGTTGATACTCACTCTCTTTCTCTCGTGACAGCGCGTGGTACATACGTTACTCTAAAAATACATGTATTTCTAGCTTGCTCGAGCGCGCCCGTACAAATGCTTTTTCGGAGTATTACAGCGAGCGAGAAGAATGCATATCGTTCGCAAAAGAGAGCGCCAAGCGCGCATGTATACGTGCAGCTGTGCTCATCCCCGAGATGTGTACATTGAAAACGACTCGCGAATCGTTCGGTGATAATAAACGTCAAGTAGTGTTACGAGGCACAAGAGGAGCATGAGCAGCAGCAGCAGCAGCAGAATGCGGGCGGCCAAGCGACGATGATTGATTTCGAGTATCATATATATAACGATGCTCGCGTGCACAAATTTATTAGCACGTTGTCAAAGTTAAATATCCCCGTAAAACTGCCTTTAAACGAGTCGCTGAAAAAAGAAAACTTTCTTCCGAATGAACTTGACATTTGTCACGAAAGCTTCGTTACTGACGTTCATTTTTAGGGATTAAGATTATGTCGAGTCACGGGGTAGTGTATTTACTAATTGACCGCAATGTCATGCGATCGGCTAAAATAATCTACCCCTCATTATTATTAACCTTCTATAAGTGATCGTAAAGATTTTCACGTGACTCGAATCGAGTACAAATTAAGTCAGCTTTTTATGATGGTTCTTGACGTTTACTTGAAAATTGGTCATTCGCATGCGTATGTGCATGATGTAGATGTTGCCACGCGCATTTATGCATATAAATGACTGATTATTCAGCGGCGGGCATTGTCGTATAATTGCTATGCACACGTGCACATGTCGTTCAACTTTTCCAGCGTGTATACGTAATACATGTTTGTACATTTATATATAGTAAACGTGAGTATTTGTGAGGAAGAAAGGCGAGTAAGTTTTAAAACTTCAACTTTAATTTATATTCCTTCTTCTTTTTTTTAGCAAATTGCCGCGTAAAACTGTACATTTTCTCAGTACTATACACACACAGAATCGAGCTTTCTATCGAATTGGAATTATAAAAACTTTGTAAAAAAATCGTCAACTTTTTTTAACAACTTCATTTAACGATCGACAAAAACGTAATATAACGTGTAATTCGCACGAGGCTCAACGGTGAAAGCTACGCAACTTAATTTTCTGTCTTTGCGAATTTACGCGCGTCGTTTAATATATGACCACGTCCATGAATCACGCGAGCAAAAAGCTTACGCATTCGTATTTTGAGCTTCGGTCACACTATTGCCATACTACTTCTATGCGGGTGACGATTTATTTAAAAAACGATAAACGCGTTTGTTTGCGTCGAGTAAAAAATATATGCACGTGATCTCGGCGTTGGACATATTTTCATAATATTCATATTAGATGTTGCGACTGGTTCAAAATCAATTACGCCTCGCTTAAATAAATCATCGTTACGATATCCTGCCCTATTATTTGAAATACCGTATAAAAAATGTCAACATACAGATATACAGCAGTGTGTACAATTAAATCGCGCAGCAAATTCTCTCGCCCCAATTCCTTGAAGTGTTAATTTCTTTAGGCGCTGAACGCGGCACGTATCTTGGTGCAATTGCAGTAGCAGCGGCAGCAGCAACAGCTAGCGGCGCGCGTCAGTGATTCAAAAGCGCGCACACACACATCCCATTCGTTAAAATGATTTTAAAAGGATCGTATCACAACAAACGTTAAACTCTCATTATTTCTCCACTTTGCGCATGGTTACTGGCACACATTGTATATGCACATATAAATGCGCGCATTAGATCTGTCGCAAGTCGTTCCTCTTCTTTCTCGCTTTCTTTGAGAGTCTTTGCAAAATGTTCTTCAATATACGCGTATTCAATAGCTCGTCGCTCGCGCAGTCGTATATATATGTACACGGAATCCATAAAAAGTGCAGATAGACAGGTCTGACATGCAAAAAATCCGCGTGCGCACCGAGAGAGGCAGCGCAGAAGAAGACGACAACGACGACGACGAAGACGAAGAAGCAAAGTAAAAAGTTTCCCCCTTTTTGGCCGGTACATATGCTCATACACGCACCGCATCGGCTCAGTTCTCGTCGGTAACTGCAATCGCAGCCTCGGAAACCTTGAGCCATTATGCACTTAGCACGCGGTAAAATCTCTCTCGTTGCCCATAAAACATATGCTGCACGGGCCTCTATGAATTCTATATTTTCTCGAGTATGTATGGGCGTGATTAATTTCGATATTCCCTGCGTACGTACGTATGAAATATAAACACAGCGCATGCATGCGTATGTATATGTGCGAATTGTGCCTCGAGGTTTTCTTCATACTCGGTGCGTATATATACGCATGCGAAATGCGCCTATAGCAGCGAATGCATTTATGGCTTTCTGCATCAACGTGTAGACGACGACGAGTTTCGCCCTCTTATAAATAAACGCATACGGAGCGCGAGTAAGCCGGGCAAAACTGTACCGCAACGTGTGCGTTCATCGTATGCGCCCGCGTGTCCGTGTGTGTATCCTACATATACACCAACACCATGCATGCATACATCTATACGTATGCGTCTATATAATGCACATGTAATTGCATCGCGTATACATGTCGGCAAGATTGCGCGGGAGGACAATTTGGTGAAATTGTTCCGGCATTATACACAGTCGATGCAGTCGATGCTGGAGAGCGAGTGGGCGTGGATGTATCGCAAGCGCACGATACACAAGATTAATGATATCTCTGCGCTTCGATACGAGAAAATTTACAGTTTTCCTTACATACGTCCTTTCGTGCGCGCTGCTTTACTTCGGTCGTGCCTTCAAACGAACATAATGACCTGCACATACACATGTACACATTTATTAGCAATGCGTTAATCATTTTTTATCGATGTAACGAAACATTGACACGTTGCTCTCGCGTGTACGCGAGTGTATATAAAAAAAACGCAACGTTCCAAAACGGGCTGCACCCGTCTGGTATGCACACACAGGTGTGAACTCGAACGACAAAAAGTGAAAAAAAACGAAGAAAGAACTGCGTATTTTTTTATATACACGCGCAGACATGCAGAAAGAAGATACGCCCTTCAGGCTGGCAGAGGCAGGCCATTTATATAAAGCGCATGCATTTTTTCGTATTATGCCTTTTCACGCGAAGCTCTAGTGCAACGGCTCTCGACTTATTTCGGGAACTATGGAATATGGTTTGTGTTCTAAAGAACCTACATGATTCACGAGCTGGGAGCGATAACATTGATTATACACTATGGAATAGCTACATTATTTAATTTTTATTTCTAATTCAAGCACTTGTTTACATGTTTCTCTCCCTTGCGATTATATGGTTTTATTTACAAAAAATAAATGCTGAAAGTGTCAAGAAATGTAAAAATAAGACGAGATTAACTGAATGCTCCGAAAATATTTTCTAGGCTTGAAAAACTGCTAAATAAAGCATTAACTTTAGTAGAATTATTAATCATTATTAAAATAAGCTGTAACTCAGACTTATTAGTTTTATGTTCCTATATGTGGTTCCTTTAGTAAACAGTTGACATAGTAACAATTGTTCAAAATTCTATACTGTTATATTTATAATTTATCTTTGCATAAATATTACATATTAAATTTCTGAGCAGAGATGACTCGCGAATAAAATTTAAACGAGATTTTAATATACTAAGATGATGAAGTATATCGTGATACTTTTCAATTAATTTTAAAGTTATTTGTCCGGCTCGTCCTTAATTTTACATGATATTATATGGTTAAAAACTCCAAGTACGGCGTCTCTATATTCGCTTATAAAATATAATACCCATAGCATCAGATTCATGAGAACGAAGCTCTAATAACTCGTAATGACTTTTAAAAACAATCTCGCCCATTTATGAGAGCGAGTTAAGAGACGTTAGCTTCGATATAGAAGCGACAGATATAAGATACGTCCGAGCCGAGGCAGAATTGCAACGGGAGTGCATTCCTCGAATGTATATCAGCCGGTGGCTGCGACTGCGATGCTGCACTGATTGCGCGCTTATATAAACGTGGACGCGCGTGCGTTGCGCCGTCGTCAAAAACGAGAATCATTGAAAGTCAACCAGTTGCGATTGGTAATGGACAAAGTCTATAATCTTCGTTGCCGATTTCCATGTACGTCTAGACATTCTTTCGAGTTTGAAGAGAAAAACGATAGTATTTTCAGGTCTTGATAGTAAATATTTGATAGAAATTAGGTTGAAATTTATTGATTGTGCTGTCGCTTATCTAAAAAAAATTATCACACTTTTGACTAAGCGCCTATGGTTACAGCGATAAGCCTGAAACACGTACTGCGACAAATGATTTCATATTATTTACCTGTGTTGAATAATACTCGAGAAAAATATAATGTGCAATTACGCCTAGTAGGACTCAATTTGTATAATAAAACTCGCAGTAGAAAAATGTCCCCAACTATATGCAATGATTTTACTGTAGCTTAATTGAAAGCGAATCGCTGTTTCAACTCGTTTTCTTTTTCTCCGTCCACCTTGCTATTTATTCGAAATTCTTGCCTTATCTCGAAACACGCATACCAACGCGTGACTTGCCCATGTTACAAATTGAAAAAAAGATAGATCCTTTTTTTCTTACACAATACTGAACCAGCCTCTTTTTCGTTTTTTGTTTTTTAACAGGATGCTGATCGGTGCACCGCTGGATCAGAATCGCCAGCCAGGTACAAATCGATCGGGCGCATTATGGCAATGTCCCATGACCAGCGATCCCGAAGATTGCGAGCAAGTCATCACCGACGGACGAAAGAGTGAGTATACGAATTTAAAAAGATAAAATAAAAGTTATAGTTTTATTCGTATTTCCTCGGCCCTCTCTCTTTCTCTTCGCGTGCCGTCTTATTTATACATACATAATTTAAAATGAGTTGACATTCTTTTGGTGCGTGGGTGGGGTACTACTTTATTCTAGTTATCGGTGAGAGAGTAGTAAATACATATATAATACACTCATATTACCTCAGGTGAAAGCGAAGATTGTAATTTTTTTTCTAAAATTTTTTCTGTACATCTACTTCAAGACACAAAATCTAAGGTAGATAAGGTTCTGTTACAATGACTCAATAATATTTTTTTTAATAATTTTTCGGTCACAAACATTTTTTCTCTCTTTTTTTCGATTGAAAATCAATACTCGTGAGGGATTGGCATATAATCGATTTATTTCAGTTTTGTAGCTCTTTGATAATGTTGTACTGTTACGATATGATATTCGTCTGTTGCAAATGCTTGTCAATTCGGCGAAATGAATTAATAATAAATCATATATGTACATAGGAAAAAAGAAGCGGATGTATATTTGATATGATGATTAAAATCTCTGAAACGCGCGAGTAAAAACGGACGCGATGGTCGCGCCGCCGCCGCCACCGACGTCGTACGCAGTAGTTTTGTTAAAACAATATTTAAGCAACGGCAAAATTATAAATCGAGCTGACAACTTTTTTTTATTTTTATTACCATCGATTATTTAAGACGGTCTACATAAACTCGTGGTTTTTTATTGTATGGCTTGCAAGTGAATTGTAGTCGATTGTCGAGCAGTCGTGGCCTTATTCTTACATAATTTGTCACTATTGGAACGTCGAATTGTTACGGGTTGATTCACATACGGTATACATGCGTAATGTACGAAGACAGTATGAAACTTAACTTCTAACGATAAGCCTGTAGTGATGTACTTATTTAATTCACAGATACATTTTTGCAAGTCATTTAGAATTCAAAGCATCTAATTATGTAAATTATAATAATGGCGTTAGTTCAGTAAATAAACGCACAATTAGAGTAAAATAAATACACGACTTTTACCTTTACATACTTGCATTCTTTTTGTAAAAATATTTCTTTCTATTTATAACTATGTGATGTTACGTTATGAAAAATTTCACTGTTCTTTTAAATGTAATTTACAATAAGAATGCACCATTAACTATAGATAAATAAATCATGTTATTATAAAATAAATGTATGCAAAAAACATATCTCCCAGTTAATCCAGTGAACAATGTTATTGATTTTTTGAATTATTATTGTTTTGGTTTGTCCATTGAAGACGAGAGCGGACAGTATGAGTCAAGTAAGTCAACCCAAAGCTCACACGCTGGAGTTGTTTCTCTACATCGTAGCGCTCCGCTCCTCCTTCAATTCTTCTTCTCCTCTCTTTCTCTCGCTATAATAAAATAATTTATCGCTATATTGTAGACGAGAGATTGAGAACACGTGAAGCGGAAGATTTCGCTATCAATAACTACCGACGAGGCTCTCAATTTTTTCGTATATTACATTCTCGTATAATTTGTGTTTTTTATTTCTGTTTTTTCTGTTTTCTTCGTTTTACATAATTTTTTTTTGTTTTTATTTGTCATATACATCTTTACGCATTCAATTTTTCACTTTTTTTCTCTTCTTCAGCCATTTACTCACATTATCTTGGAGTTTTATCATTACAAAAACACCATAGATGCAAAACATCATTCATTCACCTTTATACATATAAGCAGTGCATGACGAGACGCCTGCATCTTACATAGAAACGATCAAAACCGCGGCTTCTCCCAAAAATGTGTGTTACGCATTTACATACATCCGTAGAGAGCATGGCCGAATTTAGAAAATATAGATTTTATTTGTTTTCTCTAGCCGCACAAAGCTAAATAATAGCCCATTTTACGATCTCGGCAGAGACGCTTCATTTTTTGATCCATGTTTATTATCGTAACCCAGAAGGAATATACATTATTACGCGAGCATTTGTTTAACCCGCATATATACATGCCACATCGATTGTAGTACTATCATCATCATCACCGGCCACCGCCATCACTCGCAGCTGTAGTAGTTTTAGAGGCATTTAACAGTTTATTTACTGGAGCTTTGCGTTTTTCAAATTTAAAACGCCATCATGCAGTACTTTTAATATAGAAAAAACATGTTTGATTTTTTTCATTAACCCACAGTTACTAATACAAACAAAATGTGTTTTATTAGATTAACATGAATTTTTATAGAAAGTAAGATTTACTTGAATAACTTGATTAACTTGTAAATTAACCATACTTAGAGCGTAAAAATGTTAACCCAAAATTTTTGAATAACAAACCAAAAGATCGATCCGAGAAAACGTGACTGCGTGTATCCGCTTGTAGCTCCAAACAAAGCGAGAATTCGCGCGAAAGGTATTTTTGAGCGTCTGGAACATGTCAACGACTGCTTTTAACTATTATAGTGCGCAGCGCAGAAAAAAAAAATATAAAATGAAATGGAATTTCCGTCATTTCCAGGCGAATTCTCGAGGTTTGTTGCCAGGGCATATGTGCATTTACGCACATGCCATATACGTGGGAGAGTTTATCGATACATTAAGTCACGTTCCTCGGAGTTGGATTATTATAGTTTTTAGCACTCGTAAAAGCGGGGCTTATTACCGGCTGTTGTAGAAATGTTATATAATTCTCGATTTAGCTGTCGATGTTTAGAGTTTGAAATTGTAAACTAGTGGCATTTTAAAATCAGGGTTCAATAATTCCATTAAAAACAGTATTATTATTGTTATTAGTATGATAACTAAGAACGATTCAAAAATTAGTTTATAAATAACGCAAATAGTAGTTAATTTATCGTTCGAATAATAAAATAGTATTTTTCATTACATTGATTAACGCAGTAAATTTGTTTATCGTCGTATTGGCTAATGATGAAATTTAACAAAGTAATTTTTTATAGTAAAAAAACGTATAAACACAAACATCAATGGATATCTCGCGTTCATTATACTATTTCAAGCAACATTACACAAACGTCAAAAATACACAAATTTTGTTTTTAATTCATTTGGTTCATTTATAATGTCTTTTTTCGTTAAAATATTGATTTTGTCCTTGAAAAGTTGTTCACTATAGCACAGCAGCCGAGAAAAAGAAACCGATTTATCAATAACGAGCTAATAAAAAGAAGTTTTTGAATTACAAGCCATATGTTATATTTATTGCACTGAAATTTTTGTCGCTTGCGCAACGAAAAAAAGGGTTTACGAGCGCTCTTTTTATAATTTCCTTTATAAAACATCATATTTGAAGATTGCTAATCGATGATATTTTTTCTTCCTCTTCCTTTCCGTCCTCCTTTTTTTTTATTGCCAAAACCTTTCACGCAAAACACATATAGGTACCGATTCGGACGAGCTGGTACCACCGATGGACAAGGAATTGAAGGATGGCCAATGGCTGGGCGTCACAGTTCGAAGCGCCGGTGTTGGCGGTAAAGTCATGGTAATTATAAAATTTACCGTTTTTATTGTTATTATTATTATTAGTGAGACTTTTTTCTTTTGTCTCTCTCTCTCTCTTTTCATTATTGCATTCACTCATATAGATGCGTACGCAGTACGCACACCGGCCTATTATATAATTCTACGCTCGCGTGAGCCGTCCCTTTTTTTTCATGGTAATTTTCTTTTTCGGAGCTTAGAAGCGTTGATTTACGATCGAATGCGCTTATAGGGTCGTCGGTTTTCTTTCGATGTTATGAAGACGTCGAGTTTAGTAAATAAATCGATTGTTACATAGATGCGCGCGTGTACGTGGAAATCAACATCACGCAAGAATGACAGAGCGCGCGTAATTTATTTCGGGTTTCTTTTTTCTCATCGACGCGCTTGCTATTCGATGTCTTTTTCCCCCCCATTACGACGCCTATACTAGAATTCGATTCGTGCATATCACACGGACTTGCTCCGACGAATCAATCGCTATATAAAATCTGTCGATATTCGGTGATGATAAATACAACTGGTATAACGTTGATGTCCACACCACAGGTATGCGCTCATCGCCACGTCGAGCGCTTCAACAAGGACTCGCTGTGGGGCCAGGGCCAGTGCTACATCTTGACCCAGGACCTGCAATTCCACGAGCTGAAGAAGCCGTGCTCGGGCAAGCCGACGATCAGGGCCCACGAGCAGTTCGGCTACTGTCAGGCCGGCACGAGCGGCGTGCTGACTCCGAGCGACGATTACGCGGTCATCGGCACGCCCGGGCCACACACGTGGCGCGGTACCCTCTACGTCATGACCGTCTCCGACGACTTCATCAAGAAGGACACGGTCATCTACAGCTCGCCGATGCAGGAGGAGTCGCCCGTTTCTAAATATAGTTATTTGGGTAATTGTCCTGCTGTGCCTATTATTTAATGATTGATAGCCATACATTATGTTGTATTATACGCACGCGGTGGCCTAATGATGGCCTCCGCCGCTCTATGTCATTACGATCTGAGTTAAAATCTGTATTCTCTTGCATCTACCGGTGTGCAGGTATGTCGGTGGCCGTGGGTAACTTTTTCGGTAGTGGCCTGGCCTACGCGGCCGGCGCGCCTCGCTCGAATGGTACCGGCCAGGTGATTCTATTCACGCGCCACCATCAGAAGCCGATCATGGAGGTAACGCTGACTCTCAATGGCGAGCAATTCGGCTCGAGCTTCGGCTACGAGATGACCTCCGCCGACGTCAACGGCGACAAGTACGTTTTCCCATCGCGATTTCCAAGCTCTTTTTCGCACGCAAGTGGAAAGTCACCGTTAGTTGATAATATTAAAACTTGCGCTTGTCGATTTCTTGCAGACTGTCGGATTTAATAGTTGCAGCCCCGTTTTATTACGGCAGGAAGGAAGGCGGTGCCGTCTACGTTTACACGAGGCTGTGCAAAAATTCGCGCGAAAGCGATAAGTGCAAGCCCACAAAACTAGTCGGTCGAGAGGAGTCAAGGTTAGTGTAGTAGAAGGCGCACGAGGCCAGTTTTATGCATGAACACGCATTCGTATATAATATTGCCGTATACGTAACGGTTGTTTTGTACGCGCACCCGAGCCGAGCGAGAGAAGAAATTTTCTCTCTGACGCACCGTCGTAGCTTTTTTTTTCTTAAGAGAGAAAGACTCGAAACGTTGAAAAACGATCAAATTTACGTTCGTCTGTGTAGGTTTGGCTTCGCTCTGACGAATTTGAAAGACATAAATAACGACGGCTACGAGGACATAGCCGTGGGTGCCCCGTACGAGGGTATGGGAACCGTGTACATATATTTGGGCTCGAAGAATGGATTGATCACCACACCGTCGCAGGTATTATATTATTTTTTACGTATACAGCAGTCGCGCATAAATCCATAGCTCTTTCGACACGTCGCTGTATGTATCGACTTACTAGGTGATCCATTCGGAAAACCTACCAGAGCGATTGAAAACGTTCGGCTACTCGCTGAGCGGTGGCCTCGACATGGACCACAACGGCTACCCGGATCTGCTGGTCGGCGCCTACGAGAACGACGCGGTGGCCTTATTTCGTACGCGCCAGATCATCGACATCGTCACGACGGTCAAGTTTCCGCACAAGGACGGCATTTACTCCCCCGACAAGATGGAGCCGATAGATCCGAACAAGGTCGGCTGCCTCGAAGATCCGACCTCCGAGCTGGCCTGCTTCTCCTTCGAGACCTGCTGCGAGACCAGAAAGCCGAGCAAGCAAGAGAAGTTCGGCAGGCTCAAGCTCATGTCGTACATCGAGGCGGAGACCTACGCGGGCACGAAAAAATTCTCCCGCGTCTGGTTCGGCCGGGACGCGACCAATCGGCCGCACTACGTGAGGCGCGTGGCCAGCCTCGACAGCGCCAAGACCATGTACTGCCAGAAGGAGATCGTCTACCTCAAGGAGAACACGCGCGACATACAGTCGCCGATCAAGTTCCGCGTGAATTACACTCTCATACAGGACGAGCCGGTGATGCCCGCCAGGGGGGATCCGCTGCCGGACATCGATCGCTATCCGATACTCAATCAGCAGCACGCGGCGCGCATCTTCGAGGCCAACTTCCAGAAGGATTGCGGAAACAACGACATCTGCGAGAGCGATCTCCAGCTCGTCGCCGCGCTCAATCTTCCACGTGAGTCCGAAATAGCGATTCAAATAATAATGAGAAAAAGAAAAACGCCATCCTCTGAAATTCGCGTGCTAAAACGATGATATTTCCATGTAGATTCGTCTAAAAACCGAAGCGAGTACGACCTGCTGCTCGGCGAGAGCGAGGAGCTTGTCGTCGACGTGAACGTGACGAACTGGGGCGAGTCCGCCTACGAGGCGCAATTGTTCGTGCAGCACTCGGCCAGCCTGAGCTACATCGGCTTCAAGCAGAACGATTCCGCAATCTGCAATTTGCACAACGCCACCTGCATATCCTGTATTCTCGGCAATCCGTTCAAGAAGAACAAGTCGGTGAACGTGCAGGTGAGATTCGATCCCAAGTACATCGAGGACGGCGAGAATAAATTAAAGTTCGACGCGTTCGTTAACTCGACGTCCAAGGAAGTGAAAGGCAACGAGACAATGAAGCTCACCGCCAAGGTGTTCAAGCGCGCAGAAGTCCAGCTAGTTGGGTACGTATTTGCACGCATTAATTCTCTTCCATTGGCTTGTTTATTCAACTCGATACGATTGCGATTTATGCGCGCGTCAACAGAAAAGTGCCACAGCCCATATTCCGATACGGGGGCCCGATTTTGGGTGAGTCGGCGGTCAAGAACTTCAACGACGTGGGTCCGCGGGTCGTTTATCTCTGGACGGTGTTCAACGATGGGCCCTGGAAAGTCAATTCGATGAACGTCGTGATTTCTTGGCCTTTCGAAGTGGCCAACGACAAGCCCCACGGCAAGTGGCTATTGTACCTCGAGGATACACCTGTAATACAAGGTATTTAGCAATCGACTTTGAAAAGGAGAGGAAGTCGATGTTTGTTCGTATTGTCGCCGCACGATGAGTCGACACATTTCATTTTCTTTCCTTTTTATTTTCTTGCCCCACAGATCAAAACAATGTACGAATCGGTGAGTGTCAAGTGCCGGCCGGTCAAGTGAATCATCTCAATTTGCAAGGTAGCGTTGGAACTGATGATTTGGACACTCTGCTACCTGGAAAGCCCAGTGCTTTGTTGGATCACATGACGAACGAAACGAATTTCGTTCGGAGAAAGCGAGACACCGAGAAGGTTGTCACGACGAAAGTCGTCGTCGACGAGGATGGACGTCGCTCTCATGTGGTCACAATGGTAATTTTCTATCATCATCTCCATATCCGCGCTATGTTTTATCGGTCAATTTAATGCATTCATTTTGATTTAGAACTGTCGGACAGGAACAGCCAAGTGCTTCAATATCATTTGTCCCATAGTAAATTTGCAAAAGAAAGAAGAGAATAAAATTATTATCAGAGCAAGGTACGGTTGACATTTAGATTTTATGAGTGTTATTCAAATGCATTTCATTTCTAACTATTTTTTTTGCAGACTGTGGAATTCCACTTTAGCGGAAGATTATCCAAAAGTCGATAGTGTCAAAGTTATATCGAATGGAAAAATAGTCTTCCCAGAAAAAGTTTCAATTCAACAGAACAACGAGACGGATGACAAATTTGATGTACGTATTTTATTGAATAAATTAATCATGAATAATGAATTTTTTTACAATAGAAATTATTTTTTCAAATATTAGGTCGAATTTTCCGCTCATCCAGACTCGTCTGACAAGCAAGAAGCTGAACCAGTGCCAATATGGATAATAGTCGTAGCTGTAGTAGCGGGTCTACTACTACTTATATTGATTACTCTAATACTTTGGAAAGTTGGTTTCTTCAAGCGTAGACGGCCCGATCACACGCTGTCTGGAAATCTTCAGAAACACAGAGAAGACAATCCAGAAAACGAGGCCTTGGTGAAGCACTCGACAAATATTCACTGAGTAAGGCTTTTGCCTCGGATGCGAAACAAACTGAAACATCTTCTTCTGTGCTGGCCGTTCAAAATTCGAAGAAACTTTTTGGAAAAAAAGAATATGTGCGTCTGAGTGTATAAAGATGTGTGAATGTTGAGAAAAAAATTGTCGTCAGCACAAAAGAAAATATTTCAAATTGTCCAATAAATACCGAAGAATGCACGAATAAACGAATGTCTTCCCGCGCAAACAATTAGAGGAATTATTTATTATCATCGAAAGACTGGTAAATAAGATGACAATTAATGGTACTTAACCCAAGCCAACCCATGTATATATAGATTGTTTCAACGATTGAAAACTTAACGAATGATATGGAACCGATCAATCGAGGACGATCGAGTCATTGTTATACAGGGAGAGCGTTAAGAAACGCCGATTGCCACGCATCAATGATGCAATTACTCGTTTCTTACGAAACACGTATGGTAATTATACGTACAAAAAGACCCCTTGATAATATAATCGAATTAAGCTAATGTATAATGAGCGCACGAAAATTATTAAGCAACGATGTACTTTATAATGTTCTTCGTAACGATGCGCTTCTTCTCGACGGCCATTGTAAATTGTTAGATGTGATACGATATAAATATATACTTATTTTTATCATCATGATACGCCAATCAAAATTTTACGATTATTATTCGCAAGTAAGAATTTTATCTTACATTATCGCATTGAAATTTTGGATAAACTATTTATTATAACTGTCAATATGGAGACATGAAGATTTCAGTACTGCTCAATGAAATTATTAAAAATGCATTTACGCGTCAAGGTATTTAATATTTTTTTATTTATAAAATAATAATACTTCGACGCATTACTTGTTTCTTGATTTTTGAATAATGAATTCAGTTTTTACACTTCAATAAATGCTGTGTTTTAAATATTTAAAGTGCAATAGTTTTAAAAAAGTCGTAAATGCATTATTAACTTTTAATCAACTTAATCAAATTTTAAATAATTTTTTAAACGGTCAGTAATGAACGAGATGAAATTATTCATCAAATTGTAGAGATCTATATTACTTCTCGTAGAATTCGTCAACGAATCAACGATCAAATATTCAAGTTTGATCTATTAATCTAGCGCAATGGCTCGTGCAAGTAATAAATGAGTATATGTAGAATGAGTCACAAGTCCGTATTGACTAAAAATTTCAAGTACTTGCAGACCTGTATTATATATGATTTAATTTATAAAAAATCTACGTTACATATAGAATTATTTTCAATATTATGAATCTATTCATCTACAATTATAGTCGTTTTATTTTAACTTATGAATTATATTTTAAATCGCGTTTAATAAGAATAATCTCGTACAAATGGCAGCATTAATTTCTTTAGATTGAAATATTTTTAAATTAATTTATAATAATTTGTAAATTTAAACTAATGCTTCTTATCATGCATACTTAAAAAATAATTAATTTTTACGAAAAATCATTTTAGTCTCAGTGTTCTATAAGAAACGCGTAATAATTATTGTATAATTAGAATATACAAGTGATTTATAAAATGTCCCGCGTGTAGGTAACATATAAATGGATAAATTGTAGTACTTAAGATATAATGATGTCGAAAAATTATCTTGAAAGGCTTTAGAAAATAACTGTTAATACTTCAGAGATAACGAATTTATATACTGTTAAAAGCGTTAAAAGTCGTATATTTTTTTTTCTAACGAAACATTCCTACTTACAGCTTTCAAATAGTGCTCTGTATTTTAATATTGTATTTGTAATTTTTAGTGCTTTACTTTATTTTAATTTTAAAAACTAAATTATGTAAAAAGAAGTTTTCACTGCCTTGAAACGAAGTACTATGTGGTGCGTTTCATAAAAGCTTTCAAGGAGGTATTACTAACATTTTACCTTTTTAAGTAAAACAATGAAAAATTATGTATAGTGTAATTATTATTCTTTGAAATAAATCTTTTTTTACAAAAATAGTTATTTTACTATCACAGTTGATCAGCTTCAAGCTTTAAATATTGTCTTTTTAAATACAAACAATCTAATATAATAAACCTGAAATTGTTTAAAAAAATTATTTATTTATTAATAATTATGTAAATTATATGATATAGTATATTACCTATATAATAGATTAACAAGTGGAGCAGTAGCTGCATGCCATAATGAATGAGCATCAAATATCCAAAATATTGGAGGAAAGTCTGATACTTCTAATAATGTTACAGATACTGTCAACACAGTAAACCAGCCAACTAAATGCACATGAGGAAGTCTTAGATGATTTCTATACCACCATATGATTGATGTTAAAAATGTTATGAATCCTGTAAGATAACTATTATTAAAAGAATTATTCTTTAATATTACATTTATCTGTGAATTTTTTCATACCTAGCAATATGTTAAATTTCATATTATAACCATAGTTTATTTTACCGGACCATAGATGGGTCAAATGGGTGTACAGTATAGCACAATAAACACTTGTCACTATCATAAAAACTTTACTCGATAAAATATTTTTATACAATATCCTGTGCAAATATAAGACGCATAATTTGTTAAATCAAAATTTTTTTTATCTGTGATTTTATGCTTAACATACCTTAACAATAAACAATATAATAGCGTTAACACTATTGCAAATGCACATGTGTAATCCATAACTTCAGTAAAATCCTTATCCCTAGCGTGAAAAACTGCAGACCAAAACCAACCATGAAGGCAAATCTGAAAAAACAATTATTTAAATGAGAAATGGTTATCTTTACATAAAAGAAAAATATGAAGAGCTAACCGCAGTAAACCAAGTCCAAACAAAAAACATTGGAGCGGATGAGGTGACTTTTTTTTTTAGTTTCCAGTAATAAGTGGCATGGGCATAGAAGTTTAACAAAGAAAATAAAACTGAAGCAGGTTCTTGTAAACCAAGTATCCTGATAAAAGGCCACTGAAATGAAAAATTTTCAAACAATGTCAAATAATTAAAAATTTCAATTTAGAAATTTAATTTATTTACTTTTCCATGAAATTGTGGCACATGAAGACCTCGAGAAGTAAATAGGTGGACAGTTTTCCACATACAATTATATTTGCAATCTTCGGTACATGTCCAAAACAACAATTTTAAGCTCAAAGGTGGACTTACTTTGAATTCTGTATCTGAAGAAATTGAATTGAGGATCAATATAATTGCTAACATCTAATAATAAACATTCATTCAGGTTAATAATCGCATACCACTGGTGCAGTTGTTCTCACGACATTTTCCAAGGCAACTATTATAAAATTGGGACCGATCACCTATGGATGCCTCTGACAATGAAATCAACGGTATCAAAACAATTAACACAGCCCATGTTATTGACATGTTTTTGGCGACATAAATAGAGAGCAGACGAATTCGCACAAACGTTACGTTCTAATCGTGCATATAGAATGTATATATACCGGTGAGAACGAATGATCAAGTCGATCCTGTACTGACAGCTCAGTTGGTAATAGCAGATATTTCTCATTTAAGACAAATGATAATTCAATAAGTAGAGTCAAGACATAGGACACTTCAACATGGTATTTTTCTTAATAAAGGTTGCTTCATCGCTTGTTTAGTAAATATTTATTGACTTTTTCTTTTACACATTATCTCATTAGCTTACAAAACTTTTAAATACACATACAATACAGTAGATAAAGATACTCAGTACTTTTTTTTTTATTAAACAAATACTGTAAAAAAGGTTCAATTCAACTTTTCATATCCTTCATGTAATGATACAAACAATTTACTCACAATTATACTTAGTAATGATTCTCAAAACCATTTTTACTTTTCTTTTAATATCTTCGCAGCTTAATGTAATTTATGTCAAGTCTTTTTTACTTAAAAATAAAGATCTGTATTTACAATTTTTTTAGAAAGATAGAATATCTTACAAAAAAAGTAACTGTACAATACACTATTATTTCTGACCAGTATGCCACTTAGTCAGGAAAAGAATACAGAAACTAGAGTAAACATCATAACTTTTCAGAAATTTCTTATCATTTTGCTGCTCTCGATGTCTACTTAACATAAAACAATACAATCTACAACATTAAATTACAAACTTTCATTTAGTTTCAGTCTAGTGTGGGTCAATTCATTTTTTTTCGATCTTACTCAGTTTAACACTCATGGTTCATTGGTGACCTAAGTTTTTAGAGCCACGGGTGCCAGGCCGGATCCATTCGACACAAATTGTCTTCATTATTAGCCGCTTTCACGAGAGTAGCGACTTTGCTGTCGGTGCCATCGAACGTGGCTAGAGTGTTCAGGCGATTGACAATCGCATTAACAGCGCGATTTACCATTGTTATCAAATGCTCGCCTTTCAAATCGCCCTCCGAGTCGCTCTTTGAATCTTCTTGACGTTTGATGTGATCGGCTACAACCTCGTCTCGTAAAATGGCTCGAAGGATCGCGTTGACCTTGAAATTTGGATGCACAAAGCAACGCGCAGTCGCTATTGCACTTGCCGTCAAAGGTCCGGAGACTCCTTATATTTGATAAGATATAAGAAAGTGTTAACACCAATTGTTTCTTGCATTTTTTTTAATAATACGGTATTTTATAAATAATTTACCTGTCGTAGTAAGAAATTCTATGATATTTGGAGTCAATCTGAATGGTACCGGTCTATTTCCATCCAATTCTCCATTCGTATCGTCGACGTCAAATTTGAAGTATGCGACGTTGATCAAGCCAGAATCTTGATGAATATACATCATGTCTGGATTTAATCGCGTCAAATGAAGTACGTATTCGCAGAAACAGTTGAGCGATAGTTGCAAGGTAAACTGTAAGCAAAATAAATAAATAAAGCAACGATTTTTTCCTTCTAGAAATAAGTTGTTAATTTTTACTAGAATACATACCATTTTTCTAAAGGTCCAGTATTCGGTGGCACCGGGGAAGGTTTTCACAGCCCAATCTCTAAACATAGTCTTGGACACCATGTGTTGTTGCACATCCTTTAGTATTTCTCTCAATACCTGATGACTTGCTGTGGCACCACGAGCTTGAACAGCGGCCAATCTTTCATAATATTTGGCAATCGGTGCATCGTGTTCGATGCCCTGTTTGGCACAGCCTTGCTTGTAAATATCCAGTAGAGACACGCAAGAAGGATTGTCTTCAACTAGCCTCATTTGAGGTGAAACTGCCACTACCCGAGGTACGGTGAAATTCAAGAATCTTCGTGATGTTTCTTTCTGTTTTCCAAGATAATGGTTCAAGAATCGCAAGAGTTGTAGCACGCGTTCCTCGCGTCGAGCATCTCCCAAACCTGCATCATTTACTACGAGATATGGATACAAACGGCCGTTGTGACCGCGAATCCGAAGTCGGCGAGCTGCTGTATTATGTCGTTGAACAACTTCGACTCGTGGCATGAAACGAGCAATTTTGATGTAGTAATGAGAGTGTTTTGGAAGAAGAAATTCGCCAGGTAGCTCAACTTCAGCAGTTTTCATACTAAAATTACTTAAAAATCGGCATTTTTCTTCGATTAAAAGTGATCTGAAAATTTCAATGTCTAATAAGTATTTGGGATCAAATATTTTTTTTTCTATAAAAATTGATAATCGTATCATGCATACTTTGGTAGTTGTTTAGTCTTTCCTTCTAAAATTTTGACCCATTTTTTAAATTTATTGATGAGATTGTGTAATAATTGAGCTCCAGGTACATTAAAGTCAAAGTCGTTTATGAACTGTTGTTTCATTTTTGGGAAATCAGGATCTTGAACCGTTTGTTGTGCTCGACGAGCTAACGATTCGTTACCCGCCGATCCAAACGTATTGGTTATATTTTGCGACGAAGATATGTTTTCTGCAAAAGAAAAGAAGACAAAAAGTAGTTCAGAAATATAAGAAAATACTTAGTAAATAGTAGAATAGATTTTTGAAGAAAAAAAATACTTACCGAAAGTAGAGACAAGTTTTTTTACGAAATTTAACGTGTGCGGAGTTATCGTCGCATCACGCACGGCACCACGATTTTCAAATGCAATAGCGTAACACTTTGCCAGGCCTTGACGCAATTGTCTAAGCACTTCTTCGTACCAGGTTTCTCTAAACCAAACCATTTGATCGACAATTCCCTCCAAACTTGATAAAATAGTGGGATGTATCTCTCTTTGAATATGCATGATTTTAGAACACATCCACATAGGGATGGTAGCCTTTTTAACATCAGTTTTAGCATCTTGCGAAGCTGGGGGTTGAGATCCACTTTCTGGATTTTTAGCTGAAAAATGATTATTCAATTATTATTATGACCACTGAGTTGTACATTATTTACAAAGAAAATTAACTTTTTCTTACCCAATTCTGCACTTTTAACTCTTTGACTTTCCCTTTGCTCGATTTTCAATGTCAAGTATAATGTCCTAATTGAAAAGTAAACGGCTTGCGGAAATACGCGGCCAACTTGGCTCAACAGATTCAAAATCACATTACCTTCGTATCTGGTCAGACACATTAGCAGTTGCGGTATCCACGGAAGCCATTGTATAGGTGGCACACCCACTGCGTACTTATCCAGGGTTTCGAGCAAGGCTTTGTCATCGTAAGTTAACAACCACAAAACTTTAGCCAAGTACTTCCTCGATTTACTCTCGTTTTGGTGTCTACACGAGTGCAAGAAGCACGTCAAAGCCGATTGTCCCATATGAATCTGTCGAGGATCTCTGGTAAATATGCTCTCCAAATAATCGCCCCAAAGAGCCCAAGCCTTCACTAAAGTATCGTTCAATTGTACAGCAGCTGAGAATGCTTTATTGGCTTCGTCAGAATTTCCCAGTTGCGACAATAGTAGACCTTTCAAAGCGAAGAATTCGGCAGTCATTTCTTTCGAGAAGTATTTGAGATTAGTTGACTCAATGACGTCAAGTCCCTCTTGAAGTTCATTTCTACCGTGGGTGGAAGCCATCTGCAGGAAACATTTTACTTGCTGTCGAATCTTTTGGAAACAATCAATGATGGGTACGCTAGGAATCGTGTATATTCGTAATAAGGAATCCAGACAAGTGCCAAAAAGATTGTGTTTTCGGGCGACCTTTCCAAAGTGGAGAATTGCCTGAGCTGATGCATGAACACCTAGCATGGAGTGATTTGGAGTTTGATCTTGTTGATTGTGCTCGTAATGGCTAGAAATGAAAGTGTAATGGTGCTGGCGCCAGGTAAATATATCCGACCAATGACTCAAATCATCGGCAATCACTGGTAAACGATTTCTCCATGTCTTTACTATGGCTTTCATATCATGCAAGCTGGAATTTCGTCCATGAAGTAAGCCTTGATGTATTTGCATAGCTTCTTGTAATTCCATTATTTGTTGTGCGGCTTGTAGAAGTTGCAAATGCATATGACTCACGACGTGTGGAAGGCGTCTCCACTCTCGCATACACAAACCCGATGCTGAAAAATCGATTGCAATTTCAAAATTAGAGCTAACACAGTAAATATAAAACATACAATACAAATTATATTTAAATAAAATATTACCCATTTCTACGTATCGCTCAACAGCACTTAAATGTTGATCTTCGCTATGGCAGATAGCTAAATAACCTCGGTACATATTGACTTTCCACATCATTTCCTTCGGGCAATTTTGCTCAACGAGAGCAAGGGCTTCTTTCATAACTGCCCAGTTTGGAACTCTCCAGGAACTTTCAAGAATCAAGAATGGATTTTTATCATTCTTTCTATTACCGTATTCCAACAAAAGATCCCATTGATTTAATTCTTTTGCACACTTGATCCAGTGGTGTTCCCAAAGCAAAGATTCTCTTTGAATTTTCAAGGGAGCCGGAGTCGTAATGAAATCTTGTTTGAATTTATTCATTGCTTGGTCATACGCTAACTGAGCTTGCTCAAAGAATCCCTGCTGTTCAAGAGCCGTGGCTTGCAGAGTCTCCTTGTATTGGGCATGCCTCTGCCACAATCCGGACCACATATCGTCCTCGTGTAGTAACGAGTACATGTCCGACAAAGAGTCGAGGATTTCCGGCTGGAGGCTGTCGTTATCGGGCTCAAATTCATAACAATCATCAGTGCGTGGCTTTGCCCCGCTGATTTCGCTCTCAAGTGCCATGTCCTCGAGGCTCAGGGCCATGCGATGCCAGAGATTGTGTGAACGTCCCAGATATTTCATAAGGGCTGGCCTCATTGGAATCGGTGGCTGGCACTGAGACATTGCCTCTATAAACGTGGCAATGGCACTCGGATGGCAGTCCTTTTGAATAACGTGAGTGCCGCTGCAGACGAAGGGTATGATTTCGGTCATAAACATGCTTTGCTGATGTTCGTCTAGTATGCTCCAAATCCTCGGGAACATGTCGAGCCAGACGCGCTCGGCCAAATTTGTGTCCATGTAGCACAACTGGGCCGTCGCATTCAGCAATTTTTCGGTTTTAATCTTTTTCGATTGTTCCAAGTATTCGTATTGATTGTCAATTATTTGGGATAAAGTCGTAAGTTTGGAAGCCGAACTGTCTTCAGTAGTGATAGAAGAATCCATATCTACATCCATCATTTCTTGTTTCACTTCCACAGTACCGTCATGCTCCATTGCTTCGACAGGTTCTTCTTTCACTATTGAACACATAAGAAAACTCTTCTGATCATCACTATCTGTCTGGTTGATGATCGAATTGATGCTGGGCAGCAGAATATCCTGATTGGACATTTGTACCTCGGTGTTGACATCAGCGGTAACGATGAGCAGCTCGATACACTGCTTGATCCAATAATGCGGTCCCATGGCATCCCAGCTTTGGCTGCAGATAATGTAGAGCAGACGCTCATCCAAACGTCGCTTCATTGAGGCGTCAAACACCTCAAAGAACTTAGCTCTTATGTGCGGCTGAACGCAACGCAAACCGCTGAGGAAGGCTGGCTCGAGCTTTGACGTGAGCTCCGATGATTTGAGTGTTTCGTCGCGATAAACGAAGTTCACCAGTTCCAAGAATTGTGCGTTCAACTCGAGATCGTCAGGGAATCGTTTTTCTACCTGCTGCATCATTTTCACCAAAAGTATGGATTTTTCGCGCAACGTAGGAACCAACGCAGGTAGATTCGTGGTACCTGGATCGGTTTTCATCCATTCTTCTAAAATCTTGTTGATACATTTCATTACTTTCAGATCTTGTGTTTTTTCAATGAGACCAAGTAGAATGGTTCCAATGAATGACTTGCGCATGTCACCTGGCATGGCAGTTACGCGACTTTTAACCAGGTCTAGACTCATGATAAGTAATTCACTGGTAAGTTGAGTATTTTCCGTTTGAGTCGGGTGTAGATGGTCTTTGGCCATGCGATGAAGAACACGCATAAACGCAGTGATCACACGGTCGATATATCCGGGATTGTTGGTGCACGCTGCTTTGAGCATCATCAAAGTTCCAAATAACGAGCTCACTTGAGCTTGTGCATTTTTATCATAAGCGGACAAACCATCAATTATAAACTTTCCGACAGTTGTGTAAAGAGTATCGAGTTCCTCATGCTTCGAAGCAGCCGTGGCCGTGGGCGACTCGGTTGGGAAAATCGTCATGAGGCGGCTGAGTAAACCATTCACCAGTCTGAAAACATTAAAAACAATGGTTTCCATGCCCGTTTTCAAATTTAATTATAAAAAAAAAAATTTTACGTTACCGTATAACTTTAGTGTTCGAAGAAAAAATGCAAGCACCCAATCCTTTTTGCAGAGGTTTGAAACTAGCCAAAATCTGCTCGGGTTTCATGACAGTCAACAAGAATGTCACTAATTCCAATGCGGTACAAATGTTGCCAAAGTTTGGTTGAGTACTTTCAACACTCTGGAATACCTTATCGAGCCAAGCGAATTTGAGATCGCACGTCTGGTCCCAGACTTCAGGTTTTAAAGCCATTTTCAATAGAGCTACGCAACGACGCGATAATTGCTCGCCTTGATTGCCTTGAGCGGTATTAACATCATTAACTTGACAGGCCAACTTTAGCAAAAAGTTCAGGATAGAATCGGCATGACCCCTCTCGATGGGTTTTAAAGCACCGGGTTCTAATTTTGCACTGATGGCTAAACCACTAACAGGGCATGTTACAGTAGCCCCTGGACTCGGAGTAGTGACTCCCAGGTTTGGTCGCTTGGCATCGACCAACGGCTCATCCTCGAGCGACCGTTTGATACCAACTGTCATGGGCGACGAAGACCCCGGAACAGTAGTACTAATCGTCGCTGCTTGAGCCGAAGTCACTGATTGTCCTAGAGCTGTAGCGGAAGCCGCTGATGTTTGTTCCGCGGCCACTTCACCTTCACGCTTGATCCTTTGTAGTTCCCATTTAATAATGACTTCAGCTAACTCAACGGCTAGCTTTCTGTGTTCGATAGTTGACGTTGGACTGAAGCCGAGTCGATTAATAGAACTCACCATATGTTGGACCAAGTGATGGCGTATCGGGTAGTACACTTTATAGTGCCTGACGACTAGTTGCAGTATGTGGAACAACTGCTGCATCGAGTGACCTTCTTCGACAATTATTTTTTTGGTCCAGTGAGTAAGCATCTTGAATCCATCTTCCATGCGAACTGGCATCGCGGGAGTGATGATTTCAAGTGCTTGCTTCACTACTCCTCGAGCCTCCACTGCGTGAGCCTTCAATAAACTGTGAAACACCTGTGAAAAAAGTTAAAGTTAATTTACCGTTCAACCAGATGAAGATTATGTGCAAAAAATATACTCACCTGAAGAACAATTTTCTTATGTATCGCAAATTTAGCTATGACATGGCTCAGCAGTAAATGCCCGTGATATCTAGTGACTGGATCAACGCAATTTTTACCTAATAAACATGGCCAAGCAAACGTCATTAATCGGCGCAATTTGTTTCCCTGTTTTTTATTCGATCCATCGTGGATGTATTGCGGCGCGAGCTCCACAAACAAGCAGGAGCACTGCAGAAGGGCTATCCTAACGCAATCCGTCGACGTGAGTGGATTTTCGGGATCGATGATCTTGTTGATGAATATCGATATGATGTTTTCGTTGCTGTCGATGTACGGCACCGGTGGGCAGCCCACGAGCTTGACGTTCTCGCCCTTCTCGAAGCTGGCTGCAAAGCACGGTATGATGATCAGCTGGACGATCTTGGCTTTGAGCTCGGGGGCCATCGACGTGGGGAAGAGTTCGACGAATCTGTAGAAGGCTCGTCGCTTCCATTCGACAGTGTATTCGTGGGCCACGGTGTTCTCCAAAAAGTCCTTCAGGAATTGGAAATCTGGTACGTATCTGCCGCAAAGGGCCCGCAATAATTGGAACAACAAATCGACATCGTTTGGATGATGACAGAAGTAGTGCAGCAAAATCTTCACGATCAGCTTTGGCTCTTTCCAGTGGCAGTAGTCGATGTTCTCGATCGATTTGTGCAACAAGTGATAATCATCGTTTTCCCAGATCTGTTTGAGCGCGTTAACCAATGGCGTTTGCGTGGACAGCCATTGCTCGTCGTTTTTAATTAGTATGTTGATGATACGAATGGCTTGGTGCATCAATTCGCTCTTGTCGACAGCCGATAGGTTCGATGTAACCTGAGTCGGTGCCACTAACATTGCTATCAACCTTTGTGTACTCTTTTGCATAACATCGCGGAACGGCTTGCCGTTTTTGTGCTTGATTAGGAACTCGAGATAGCGGCTCCATTGCTGATCCTTAAGATTATTGTCATTCATCAAAAATACCAAACTCTCCTGAGGATAACGCAGCAGGAACTTCATCAGGGGTTCCCTGAAAGGGCTCGCGGCTTCGACCATCAGAGCCTTTTCCGTTTGCATGATAATACGACAGAGAACATCAATGAATTTTGGCGACGCAGCGGGCGTCTGATGAAAAATGCCGATGATGGTCGCGATCTTCTGCTCCGTCTCGCCGTTCTTTGACACGCCTTTGTGAGCGGTCAGTAGATTCTCGAGAAGCTTCCGGAGGTGCTGCATAAGTTGTTCGCAGAGCGTTATGCTGAATGTACTGGGGAAAAGCTGCGTCAGATACGACAATCGCTTGACACAATTTAAATTGAGATTTCGATAATCGCCGAGGGTCAGCAACATTGGTCGCATAATGGCATGCACGGACTCCATGTCGATTTGGAAACCGGCGATGAATTTCTGCATGCACTCGAAAGCTGCTTCCTGAAGCTCTACATTTGACTTTTCTAAAGCGCCGTACAGCACCTCAAAAATGTTTTGTCGTTTCTCCACGATATAGTGGCAGGCTGCGAGAGCGCGCAGGGCGGACTTGCGCAATGGCACGAGATTGGGGATGTTCTTGTAACAAGGCAATCGGTTCAACTGCGCGTCCTCCGCGTCGTTAATAACGTAAAGTTCATCGAAGAAGACTTTATGCTCATTGATCTTGAGGTCGATGGAAAAAAGACGTGGCGTTAAGGTAGTACAAAACGTGTTACCGTCCATGATGCCGATTTGTGCATTGGCGGGCTGGTGTCGCAGCAGGTGTTTCTTCGGTGGTATCATGTCGGCCAGTACCTCGCGATGGGGCTCCATCACCTCGGTGACGCTTTTGCGCTGTACCTCGGCAATGAGCTTGAGCGAGAACATGGACTGCTCGCGAACGATCGTGTGCGAAGAGGTGATCTGGCGCACGAACTCGTGCGTGACTTCGTGTATGGCTTTGTTTTGCGCGGCAATGATTTCGGCGTCGCCGGCCTCCTGCAGGGCCGGATCGACGCACGACCGCAGCATTTTTTCCAAGTTGATCTTGGCCATGTCTACAGCTCCGTTTGATACTTCACTAGTCAGGTCCATCATGACGAACATTAGCGCGCGCACGAAAGTAAACAGGTGCTTGAGCACCCACTTTGTGGTCATGCACTCGAATAAGAATTTAATCGACATACAGCCGCCTAATTTAGCATACCAGGCGCGCTCGTAGCACAGAGAGCTCATTTTTTCGGCGATGTATTCTGTCAACGGCAACTGACAGGTACGCTCTTTGCTGCCAAGGATCGTCGTGGCCGTCTCGATGATCAAGACGAGCGCCAAATTGCCTGGTTTGCATAGCTCTTTTTCTTCGTGGCCCATTATCGACGCGATAGCGTCGATGATGACGAGCGGATCTTGTCCTTGAGGTCGATTGTTAGGTTTGTTTGTGCAGCAAAGCGGGCCGGCTTGCTGCGCGACTGCGATCAGTGTGTAGTGGCGCACGATGCTGGACATGGTGGGTAGAACGGTCTGGTGAAGCTCTTTGGTCGATGCGGCAACGAAGAGTCCTGTAAGAGCTGTCTGCAGGACGTTTCTAGCGACAAGATCATAGCTCTTCGGATGAGGCTCGACTTGACGCGGTATGGGGCCGTCTTTGAAAGACGGGTGTGAAAAGAATCTGTGTAGCGTCGCTTTGTCGTCGTCTAGCTTAATGGACGCTGCAAGATAACTGTTGATGACTTCCCAGCATTGTTTGCGATAAAATACGTCGGTCGAGCTAGCCTTGAGTGCGTTGATGGCCGTCTCGATAACCTTTTCCACGGGAAACTCAATCAATTTGTGTGGCTCGTGGAAGCGAGCGACGATCGCTGGGGAGTTTGTTTCGCGATCGTTGTACTCGAGTTTTTGTGGTTCAATCATCATTTTTCTATTACCCCCGCCAAACTTGCCGAGCACTCGGAAAGCGACGTGGGCCACTTGATCTGTAGGATTTCTCAAAGTACGCCACAAGGCTTGCATCAAGTCCGCTCTCACCGGCTGTATGTGCTCATAAAGGAAATCGGGCTGCAAGTTATCAACGCACAATTCTAGCGTTCTAAGACCTTGACTGACTAATGTATGGCTGCCATTAAGCGCCGAAACTAATGGGTCCATCAACATTGGCAAATAAGGAAGTAGTGAGCTTAGACGAACGGGGACTGTAAGACACAATTCAACAAACAGGTCCTTCATATGCTGTTTATGCAAACCCGATTGAAGTCGGTTCAATCCCTCTAGTAGGTTTGGAAGTAGCGGCAAGAATTCTTGGTAAAGTAAATCGTGCGAACCTCCTCCAATGGATCGAAACAAAGCCCTTAGAAGTAAAAAGTAATTATAAGGCTCTTTAGCTGACATTGCCAGTTCCATTGAGCGGTTAACAATCTGATGCAAATGAGGCTTCAGCATATGCTCATTCTCTGTTGGAAACAGAGATACGCTTCCAAATACCAATTTAAAGAGTCTCAAGTAAAGATTACTTCGGTCTATATTCGATCCCATATCATCCATTCGATCGAGCAAATATTCAACGAGTACCGTGGCAAAAATTGGTGAAGTTGTAGGATTGGCCAAGAACGAATTACCAATAACTTGTAATGCAGCGTTTTTAAAAATTCGCTCGACCATATATTCTATTGAAGTTGAGAAGATTTCATTAAATGTTTGTGGATTCATCATTGAAAAAACTCCAGCAAAATGTTCCAACACTTCTTTTTCTTCCTTGCTTCTCACTGTTTGTTGTTGTGCTGTTGGACCTCGAATCTGGCTCGCTGCGTTTGTTGCTGGCGGCCCAATCATATATATGTCAAGTGCTTGTAGGGCCCATTTCACAAGCCGAATAAATACGAGGGTCTCTTTGGGATGAAACTGTTTGTTTTGTCCTAATTCACCTGTTTTGCAGTTTGCACATCCCCATGTAATGGTTTTCACCCCGCACACAAGCGTTTTCACTAAACTCCGATAATCTACTAAATTGTAATTCTGATTTGGATTTTGAGGAAATCCGAATCTAGACTTGGTTTCTTTGTCCTCCTGAAGATCCACCATGTTATGCTTGGAATCTTCAGTGGTCGCGAAGCAAGTCGCTGAGCCTGCCTGGACTCTATTATCGATCGGTTGGGCTAATTGTTGTTTAGCTCTATTCATTAAAATCGGGAGTTGTAGTTTGGAAACCGTTTTGAATTTCAAAACGAATACCTCCAGCATTCTCATCAACAACTCTCTGCCTTGAGGAACTTGATTTTCTGTTTCACATCTCTGACGGATGCATTCAACCAAATTCAGTAACAATTTGCAAGACATCGTTTGAATTGTGGTGGGCAGAGTCTGATCATGTACATTTTTACTGTAAAAATAAAAATATAAATAGATAAATAAATAACTTTCTAAAAATTGCAATAAATAAACTTTTAAAACTTACCTAAATAAATGAACAGCTCGTGCCAAGTCAACAAGAGGTAATAATTGTCTAATATGATGCACTAAATCGGCCAATGTGGAATAGGCTAGTGGTCGTAAAGACTCATATGTAGTCCATCCATGACCAAGTAGAACTTCTTCATTAAATAATCGTTCCATATGAGGAACAAATTTGGTTTTGAGGTCAGTGGCCAATATGTGCCTTGCAGCAATTAGTAATTCTTTTCGTAGATGTGCCACTTCAGTCGGACATAAAGTCAAGAGTCCTAGAATACCTTTGATCATCATAGGACAATGTTGAACGACAACATCCTGATAAATTCTAATGATATATGCGAGAAATGACAGAGTCTTAATTTGGGCACCCATGAAGTCGACGAAGACTTCCTTGTTGAAGTTCGGTGAGTTTCGTTGTGCGGGAGTAGGTTGCAGTGTGATTGTATTCATAATCAAAGGAATGAAGTCAGCAACCTCTTGGTGAACATTCTGCTTATAAATCTGATACATCAAAACGACTATTATTGGTAATTCTTGGAGAACCTTTAAAGACAGTACAGCTTTGGGAATGAGATTGTACTGGAAAAATATAACATAATTAATTAATTGTATTTTGGTGTCAGAGTGAGAATTCATGATTTAGAAATAAATTAGTAAGGCTCACGCTTAACGGAGATCCATCCGCTGATTTTTTGTCGCTCTGAATTGGAGTCACCGTAAATGTTTCTTTAAGGTATCCTTCAATTTCCTGGCGGCTTATTTCCGATAGATCTTTAACTCTAATTTGATTTCGTGGCTCGAAAATTTTCGGCAAATTTTTCGGTAACTCACTGTATATAGATTTGACAAATTGAAGAAAATGTTGTATCTACAAGAATGAAAAAAAATTAAGTAAAAACGTATGAGTTTCGAAAATGTTCACGGGAAGAAAGAGTAAAACTTACCTCTGGATTAAAAGTGGGCCTGTAGGTTTTATGCAACTCGATGATAATTCTCAAGCAGACCAGAATGTTTTCTTCGTTCTCGATTTCGAGTAGTTTTAGCATCAAGCTGAGAATTGGCTTGATGTACGGCCTCAGGTATTCGGTCGCCGGCAATCGATGTATCATTTCCAGAATGAGTTTGCGCACTTGTTGAATATTGTATTCAGAAATGAAGTGCGGCTCACCCTCCTGTAGAATCTTTAAGAAATTCTTCATCAGGTGGTCCAAGAACTGCGGGTAGTGCGGCGATCCAAGAATGGTCTGTGGAATCAGGTGAGTTCATGATTCAAGCTCCCTTTGTTTTCTTTTACATAGTCTGAAATAGAAAGGCTTACGTACCTCGAAATTCTCCGACATTTCTTGCGCAGCTTTGAGTTTCGATTCATCCTTGGCGTTTGGATCCGCCAACATTGTAACGTACGATCTGTACGCATTCATTTGGGTGAGGGGATCGGCGGGTGCCATAGGTGCCATAGGTGCCATGTTGACGTTTCCAAATACAAAAATAAAAAGAACACTTCAAAGTCTGTCTGTTGGGCAAAGTGTAAAGATGGAAGTTTTTCTGAAAAATAAAGAAAAAAATTGTCATGAAATTTTCTCGAAGGAATCCGTCGATCATATGCATGAATTTGTAACGATATTGATATAGTTATAATGTAGGGGGTGGGTGGTAGGGCAAGATATGTACTTCCGTAAATACACGCGCAAAAGTTTGGCCTACATTCAGACCAAGAGTTTGAGCAATCAATCCATCTCGGCGCGCGAAGGGAAAGACGCAGGGTAGCTTTTGCAGAATCAACAAACCCTTGGCAACGGCAAAGTGCATTATTTGAATTCGGAATCGCGCAAGCTCGTCCCCAGTTGCGATCTAACGTACTTTCCTACTAGTCTATACTCGTTGCTTGTACATAAGGCGAAATTAACGTGGCATAAAATAAATTAATAAAAAAAATACAAAAAATAAAGCCAGTGTAATTCTATCATAAATTTTTCTCATCAAATTTTTAGATTTGTTGAAAAAGTTTGATGAAGCAAAAGTAAAAAAAAAAATTGAAAATGAGCAACCGGCAGAAGTTGTTGGAGCGAAATAGCTACGAAACATAAGTTTCGGGGGATTCGAGTATAAAAAAGTTTTTTCTGCGCTATGGGGGGTGAGACGAGCGACAAGAATCGTATATCGCGTGGCTCGACTAACGCTTCGTAAAGCGCGATATCTCATTTTCGCTACAGCCGCCGCATTGCGACTGCCGAGAAAAAACTTGACGAATCAACGACTTTCCTTTTATAAAACATACATAATCTCCCGAAATGGATGAGAAGACGATCGACTCGATTTTCGCGGGCTCGATGAAGTCCCTGCCGCCAGTCAGTTCGAAGATCGTACGAATTTTCACCAGTTCGACGTTCACGGGTGTGTATATGCAATTATTACATGCAAATAGTAAAGAAATTGATTTACATTGATTTTTTTTACCCACAGATACAACAATGGAGAGGAATACTCTGATGGCTCAGTGCTATCCGAAATTGAAAGACTATTGTCGAGAGAAGCATGGATTAGAGTTTCAGGTATAAGAACATAATTTTTACTTTATGCGTAAAGAAATTGTGTTTTACGCAATTTTATCATTATTAAATTCTCTTTTGTGAAATTGTCGTAGTTACGAGTATTTTTTTAGTCAATTTGACATTGAGTAGAGTTTCGTTGTCACAAACACAGCTTGTTAACAGTGTAAACTACGACCTTTCTTTTAAACGTTGGCTTGTATTTCTTGCGTTAGGAAAACGAGAGCTATGAGGTGCGTGCCTTTGTTTCGCGCACAAGTAAAATATAATGACCTAGTACCGATATATGGAAACCGACATTCGAATTAGTGACCTTGAAACTCGCACGAGAAAATTGATTTCTTCGACTGGCGCAACCAGGCAACCGTTTTAAACGCACGTCATCTGCGTATAAGAAGCCGCCGTTGAAGAGCTTTACACCGCCGATCGCAATCGTTTAAAAGACGTTTTGTGTATATAATATATGAAATTCACTCAAAACTTTTCGACGAATCAACATTTTTCTTTTCTTTCTGTACTGAACTTTTAAAAACTGCGCTACTATAAATAACGCGAGAAAATTACTTTGTTTACTTGTACAAGTACATAGGGGATGTATTTTTTTTTTTAATATTTATAGGTTGTCGACATGAGATGGGGTGTGAGAGACGAGGCAACGGACGATCACATGACTACTGAGCTATGCATGCGCGAGATCGAAAATTGCCAACGATTATCCATGGGGCCTAATTTTGTCGTATGCTCTTTTCTTTTTTTTTTTTCAATTTTCAGTAAAAAAAAAGTTGATCCTTGCTTATTTATCTGGATAAAAAATCAGGTGTTTCTTGGTCAAAAATACGGCTACAGGCCGATACCGACGTACGTGCTGAGCGCCGAGTTGGAGATGCTGCACGACGAGCTCGAGAGTCAAGGCATCGACGTCTCGGTGCTCGACCAGTGGTACAAGAAGGACAGCAACGCGGTGCCGGCGTGCAGCATACTGCAGCCGATCTCGTCGATACTCAAAAACTTCAACAACAAGCGAATACCGAAGCTGCAGCAGGAGGACCAGGCCATCTGGTGGGACACCATGGTGAAGATGCAGAAGCTGTTCCGCAAGGGCGCTCAGGCGCTCTACAACGGCGGCAAATTCGACAAAGACACGATGCACAATTACTTCATGTCGGTCACGGAGCGCGAGGTCATCAACGGCATACTCAACGTCAAGAACACCAAGAATCACTGTCTCGCCTATCTGCGCTACATCAACAATATCAATCTGCAAAATTTGCGAAAGGCCAGCCTGTATCTCGACATACTCAACAGGAGTCTGGACAACGAGGCGTCGCGACTGCTCGCGGATCTGCGCGACGTCAGGGTGCCCAACAAAATAGAGAGCTCGAATTTGCAAAAGTAAAACTGCAATGATCGCCTTTCGTTTGCAAAATCATTTAAACATTTGATTTGATTTTATGCAGGTACACGGTCGAATGGATAGGTCGCGAAGGTTTGGAGGTCGAGACGCACAGCGAGTACTTGCAGCACTTTATAACGCATTTCTACAGGAACATCATCAAATTGGTCGATCGAGCCATGAAGAAGGAGGACAGCTCGGCGCAAGGACAAATTATCACTGAAATACTTCAGCATCTTCACGCTTGCAATAATTCCGTCAAAGTTCGTTGACAACGTTTCATATAGTAAAGAGTCTGCCTGGAATTCGTTTATTTTTACACGAGTCTTTTCTCACAGATATTTTACGGACGCGAGGAGAACCTCGAGAGGATCAAAAACTACATGCTGGGAAACAACGAAAAACCGCTGGTGTTTTACGGCGAGGGCGGCTGCGGCAAGACGTCGCTATTGGCCAAGAGCGCCGGACTGTCCAACACCGTCTGGCTGGCCACAAAGAAGCCCATCAGCATCATCAGATTTTTGGGCACGACGCCCGACAGCAGCGCGCTCACGCCCACGCTCATATCGATTTGCCAGCAGATCTCCTACAACTACATGCTGCCTTTCGAGGAGATACCGGACGATCTGGTGCCGCTGACGGCGCACTTCAAGCACCTGCTGACCCTGGCCACGAGCGAGCAGCCGATCCTGCTGTTCCTAGACAGCGTCGATCAGCTGACGGGCGCCCAGGGCAACAAGCTCTCGTGGCTGCCCACGCGGCTGCCCGCCAACGTCAAGATGATACTGTCCTGCGCGGCCGAAGAGTCCAATCCCGTCATATCCAAGGACTATCATCTGCTGAGGCGCATGATCGACACGGACGAGCAATTTATCGAAGTCACGGCTCTGGGCGAGGATCTGGCCATGGATGTCGTGAGGTAAATAAAAATGAATGGCGTGTCTCTGTCGATCGCGCGCTCGCGTGACTCGCCGTACAAAAAAAAAGCGTAAATAATAGCTGCTTAGGGCAAAGCAAGCATAAGTTCAACTTCTTTACTTCAAAAACTTCAACAGAATTGAAAAAATTTCAGGTATAAAAGAAACTAAAAGATAAAAATTAATACAAAAAAAGGCTAGTCAAGAAAGTAAGGCAAGCTGAAATTTACAAGTATTCAACATTATTTACTACAAATGAAACTTCCACTGAAATTTTTTTCTTTATTTTCTGACTGAAAATTAATTATAGCTTATGATCACGTCTGCGGTGAGTATAATAAATAACTTTGTTATGAATAAAGTGTACCAATTTATGAAAATCTATGATTTACATAATTCATAAATCAACGCAGAAATTCTCTCAATTAATACGTTTTAATCGAAATGTCGAAAAAAATTGTTTGAAAAGTGTTTGAAAATTTGGCAAGTTTTTTTTGAAATATAAGCTTCTTAGACATTAGCGTCGACAGGGCACTGCTGGCTGCGTTTTGTCTCGTCGCTCAAACGCGCCTCAGTGCAGAAGTTTTACTCGAAAACAAACAAGCCAAGTTGCGAGCAGAGCTCTTATGGAATTTCTCCGCGATCTGTGCAGAATGTGGATGAAGATGGCCCACCGCGATCTGAACAACTATCAGTGGCGCCTGGTAGCCAACGCCATTTCCAAGTGCTCGCTGCCGATTTTCGTGAAGCTCGTGTTCGCCGAGATCTGCCGCTGGCGTAGCTACACCAAGCCCGCGGACACGCATCTCGCCAACACCGTGATGGACAGCATCATGATGCTGTTCGAGCGCATCGAGAAGCAGCACGGCAAGATCCTGGTGTTTCACGCGCTGGCCTACATCACCGCGGCCAAGTCCGGCCTGTCCGAGTCCGAGCTCGAGGACCTCATATCGCTCGACGACAAGGTCCTCGACGACGTCTACCAGTACCACTTGCCGCCGGTGCGCCGCATACCGCCGCTCCTCTGGACGAGGATACGCAACGATCTGCCCAACTACCTGAGCGAGCGCGAGGCCGACGGCGTCAGCGTGCTCAACTGGTATCATCGGCAGTTCCGCGACGCCGCCAAGGAGAGATACTTCAAGAATCTCAATCTCGCTACCTACTTCCACTCGATGATCGCGGACTATTATTTGGGCATATGGGGTGGCGGCGTAGCCAAGCCGTTCAAGTACACGGAGATACAGAGGCACAGGTTCAATCTGCAGGACAGGGAGGGCATCGCCGACAGGAAGGTGCCCGAGCAACCGCTGGCCTTTTACTCCAAAGAAGGCAAGATATCCAGATACAATTTGAGAAAGGTACGCGGTTAGCTTCTTTTTTTTTCAAGGCCAACGACGAGTTCAACGTTAAAATATTGCTTGTTATTCGGCTCCTAGTTCGGCGAGCTGCCGTTTCACCTGGTGCGCTCGAACCGATTCAAGGACTTGTTCGAGAGCGTGCTGTTCAATTACGAGTGGCTGCACGCCAAGCTGAGCTCGTGCCCGCTGCAGGCGGTCCTGTCGGACTTCGAGGACGCCTGCGCCTTCATCGAGGACCAGAACCTCGTGCGCGAGCTGATGCTCGTGGCGGACGCGCTGCGCCTCGGCGGCGCCATCCTGGCCACGCACCCGGACATGCTGGCGCCCCAGCTGGTCGGTCGCCTCCTGCCGGAGATCGGCAGCAACAACAACGTGCGCATGCTGCTGCAGGCCTGCGACGAGGACGGCGCCAAGGACTGCGCCCTCATGCCGGTCTATCATTGCCTGCACACGCCCGGCGGTCCGCTCAAGTACTCGCTCGAGGGCCACCAGTTCGCCGTGTTCGGCTTCTGCATGACCTCGGACTATCGCTACCTCGTCTCCATATCCAACAAGTTCATTACCTGGGACCTGAGCACGAGCGACCTGACGCGCGACGTCAGTCCCGGCATCGAGGGCATCATGCAGCAGCTGGTGCTCAGTCCCGACAACAGATACGCCGCCGCTTTTACGAATAATAATCAGGTGAGATTTAGACTCGTCGATCCTTCAAAAAAAATCGATAAATGCGGATTATCGGAATGAAACGAGCGGCTGTATTGCAGTCGGTGGTGCTGAACACGCTGACCAGCGAGTTCGTCATCATCAACAATCCACTACCGAACAAGGAAAACGTTTGCGGCGTATTTCTCTTGAATCAGAGCTCGTTCATTTACGGCAAAACCGGCTGGTGCAGATTCGATCTGAGAGGAAATTTACTGGGCAATCACTCGAGTCCCGAGGATCCCAGCCAATGGTGCATTCTAGAGATGGAATTTTTCACCCTCGACGATTACAAGATCATCTTTTGGACGGGAAACCTCGAGGACTCGACTATGCTGCTGCACGTTTATCGCGACAAGATCGGCATCGAGCCGTTCAAGTTTCACAGCGCCATGGCCATGACCAAGGACAAAAAATTCGTCTACGCGTGCACCAGAAAGGACACGTATCAGGTGACCAAGTACGAGGTCGCGGACGGCAGCCTCGTTTGGGAGGAAAAGCTCGACCTGCCGAGGGCGCGCAACGACGAGACCGAGTACGTGCTGCAGCTGAAGCTCGACAAGGAGGACAGAACTTTGCTGGCCACGACGGGCAACGGCTTCGTCGTTTGGTTCCTGGACGGCGACGAGGAGGAGGAAGAGCAGCAGCAGGAAAAACCATCGGCTCGAGCGATCGTGCTGCAGCTACCCAATGCCGTGAGAAACATAAGTACGAGAATGATGTGCTCTAATTCGATAATGATAAGCGGCACAAAGGATTATGCCGTAGCTGGAGTGAGGTATGCATTTGAAAATAATCTGACAAACAGCAATCTTTACAAACTAGTGTGCTTTTCTGTAATAAACAGGAAAAATTTATACGTTTGGAATTTGGAGACGACCGAATTGGTCAAAGTACTGGATGCTCATTTTGCTCGGATAATTCAATTGGAAGCCCTAACAATCGGCAATTGGAACAGTGTCATAACGTCCAGTATAGACAGAAGTGTCAAAGTCTGGAATATCAATAATATTTTTGAACAAGTTCATGTCATTGACAGGCATGAATTACAAATTGACTCGATAAGGTATTTTTCATTTAGAGCTAACAAGTCCAATATTAGATTATTTTTCGTTAAACACCAGACTCATTTACAGTTTAGCAGAAAATTGCAATCTGGCAGCTACAGTGACAAGAGGCTGTGTTGGTGTTTGGGATTTGCAAACTGGAAAATTAATTTCAAAATTAGCAGATAGTCCTTTGGGAGCAATAGTTACACATGCTTGCATAACTCAAGATGGAAAGCAAGTGTTTGTATAAAAATATATGACAAAATATAAAATTACAAGAGTATATGTCTTTTCAGATTTATAGTTTCGGTAGAGTCTGGAAATGTTTTGATATGGAATCGCATAACAGAGCAAGTTTTATTCAAAGAAGAACAGGCTGATGTTAGGCAGTTAATACTAATCAATGATGGAATAAAATTTGCTACTATTTCAAGGGCAAATAATCCACCTGGTATCGAGATAATGAGAACTAATGTAACAGTTATTATGAGGTCTATACCAGGTGAACTTTTGAATGTTAAATTAGTTTAGTTTCAACATTTTGTTAACCTTCTTTCTTATTGAGAAATTGTTTAGATGGAGCAAAATTATTCACTTTTGAGTATCCAGTAAGAAGTAATACCGGTATTCCATTTAGAGAAATTGTTTTGACTTCTGATTTTTTACACATGGTAGTACCTGCAGCTGAGAAGGGAAACAAAGATTGTATCATGATATATAATACTAAAACTGGTGGTAATGTCAGCAAAATACCAATAAAAATACCTGGATTTAAGGTAAATTTACATCCCTAATCAGTTTACGCATTCTATTGAATTATAACTGTTTTTGCAGGAAATTGTTGCAGTAGTATCAATGCCAAATAAACCCCAATGGATAGGTATCATAGGTTCCGATAAAGGTAGTATTATGGATATAGTTAAGAAAAAAGTTCTACGATCTATTCCTAAATGGAGTGGAAATATAAGCGGTGATGGTAAATATACATTGTATGCTCCAAGCAGGTTAGTTTTTGAATCTCATATTATCTTTATACATTCAAATTGAAATGGCTTACTTAAATTTTGAAATATTCCATAGAGGAGGATTAGAATTAGTTGAACTCAAAAAAGGAGAAACTGTGAAAACTTATATTCCAAAAGTAGCAGAAGGTGTTTTCACTATTATTTCAATGTTTAATAGAACAGATGAATATGTTCTTTATTATCACAGTGGACGCAAAACAATAAGAGTATTTAGGTACAATCATTTCTACTAGAAAAATAAAAAATATCTCATATTCAAATTATTACAGGTCATCTGATTGTGAAATGATAGCTAATTATAGAGTGCAAGCTGAATTAAGTGCAATAGATAGTACTTATGATGGAAAAGGCATAGTTTTGGGAACTGTTGATGGTTGCCTCTCTGTTTTGGTTTTAGCTGATCCAAAAAAACCAGAGATGAAAGATTATTTGGCAAATTTACCATCTCGCGACGAAAAAGTTAGTATGTCAATAAAAAATCATAACACATTCAAAAGTATTTTCAATATCTTTAGTTAGGGATTGTTGGAAAAAATAACTACATTTATCTTAATGTAAAAATAATAACAAGTTAGGTAAATCGTACCTTAATCTGAGGTTAAATATTTTCCATAACTACACATGCAAAATAATTACAGGATCGAAAAATGTTGTTGTTCCAGTTACATTTTGATTTTTTTAGCACCCCAGAGGAAATTAATGTTCAAACACATACTTATTTTAAAACAATTTACACTTAAAAACGTTAATGTTTGTGTGAGGCGCGGTAAGCAACTTCTTAACTGAGCCGCATGCACAAATACACTGGCGAAAAGATAATTCGAATGAGATTCGACTGCTGGATGGCTGGAACGGATCGGTCTTTTTCAAGTTAATTTTCAAATTAATTGTAATGATTTCCTTTTAAAAGAAATCAATCAATTGAAATTTACTAATAAACGGCAAAACTAATATTTTAAAATAATTTTTAATAATAAGTAATCTATTTGAGCTCACTCGGATCGATAAGATGAATCATCTAAATAGTCGATAGTAGTATCGATTGTTCTTTTTTTGCAAGTTTTACCGTGAAAATCGTTATATATTTTCAAATAACGTGTATGGTCAATCAGATCGTAACGTGAATAATTATTAACAAGTTAAATCAAGAGTTAAGGTAATGTTGTAACAAAGATTTAGCTTATTGAAAAAAGCCGACGACTCTTACATTTGCACAGATAACTTCGATTATCGCTGCGAAACCCCTCCCCTTCGATAGCTATGAGTATGTTTCGATACATCGTTCGAATCAACAATGTTGTCAATCGATTGTTTTTTGATTTCCGCTTGTTTCAAATCGTTCAAATTCATAAAAATTGTTTTTATTTTAGTTTTAAGCTTTTACTTAAAATTTATGATTAAATACTTCTCCAAGTGGGTTAAAATGACACAATGAGATACATAAACTAAATTCATACACAAAGAGTCAACAATAAAATGTGGTTTTATTATAACAGTATAAAGATAGAAATAAACAAGTTTTTAAAATGCACAAAGTAAAAAAAACGCTAAAAGAAATGTTTTACATATTTCTTTTCGATCATTGAAATGCATTGAATCATCGGCATACCATTATTACGATCAATTACAATCATTCACTTATTCTCCGATTTTCGTAAATAATTTTCTTTTTAATATCGCCCAACAGTGGAAAAAACGGATGGAAAAGCAACGGGCTACGACGAAGTTCAAGGCAGCAGTGCGCATTGCTCGAGTGACCTACGACTTGGTGAATTTGGTGCGCTCGGAAAACGCTTCGGCAGCCTCGGCGAACGACGATCAAGAGCAATCGATGTAGCATATTATAAAAAACGACGAGAAGTAAAGTTAAATCGACAACACAATATCACAAGATTTTCATTCCTTCAATCAAAACAAACGTTATAGGCTTTCAAGTGAAATAAAAATGTTAAAAAATTGTTGTAAGAAATAAGGTTCTATGAATAAATAATGCAATAGATAAAAGTTTTAATCGAGGTTTATGGAATTTATATTACATTTTCGTCTATTTTTTTTTCTGCATTTTCCATAATAGTTGTTCATTTGTTTTGTGTTTAACTCTCTTTCTCTTTTTAATAAACATAATTTTATCTTTTTTTTTTATAATTAAAGTTCAAAAAAGTGATGCTAGGCCCGGGACGCATTTGCTCCAACAATAAGCAAACAGAACGTGGTTCCATTTTTAATTTGATGTTGTCTCCATAAGAAATCTTCTAATGTACATAAATTAATTAATGTTGTTTCACTGAATGACATTGTTATACAAGTATCCTTGCGTAGACTGAAGCAGGGGTATGTAGCACATTTGAATACTGCTGAATCTGCCTGCGCGAGGACTGTTTCAACTCTCACAATTCATGAACAGTGTATTTTTAAATATATAAAATGCGTCCTATGCCTGAACACAAACGTGGATAAGTCCAATGGTTTGATACACTCGCTCATTTTACATCAAGAGCACAGGTTCTATCAAACAATATCTCCGTTGCATAATAAATTTCCTATTGAATTTGGTAAACGAAGCAATTCGTCGAGTTTCAGCGCGAAACGTCGCTCAGTCATTCAGGCAGTTTGACAATGTTTTGATAAAAACTCACCTTTATCTTTCATACATTATTATCAAAAAGATCGTCGTTGCATTATCTTCAAAGCCTGAATGCTGTATGATCTTTTAAACAACTACTATACGCATTTTTTCGTAACAATGTACAACTAAAACTAGCAAACACGCCTGCTTCAGCACTTATACACGCAAATGATCATTTATAGCCGACCTGTCCAGAATTGTGGCAATGGATCTATTAAGTAGAACTCAAATTATCGTAGGTAGAAATATTTTTCGAATTCATGACCAATCTATTCAGTATTATAATCTGATCTTGTGCGTGTGGTTGTGTTCTTCAAAGTTGATTATAATGTAGCAATGATAATCATTCAATAGGCTCATTATGAAAGTTTCTTTCTTTGTTCAAATGATTGTTCTGACTCTAATATTTAGTTGTTGAAATCATTCTTCATTTTCTACAATTCTCTGATCATTATTATGCTTCAAAAAACATGTCGGCTCTGTTTTTTGCGTATCTTTTATTTCCTATTGCGTGCTGCTTCCTTTTTGTGTTTGCTGCGATTGTGAAGGTTGTTCTTTTGTCTGAGTTTCTTCCACTGCTGTGTCTCTCATGTGTTTTTCAACCTACACAAGAATAGTTAAAAAAATTAATTTATACGTACATTTAAATCATATCATTAAGTAATAAATAAAGTATGACCATGTGTATTAGAATGAAGGTATTTCAGGTAGTTGATTTATCTCAATGAATAAGTGAAACTTTGTAAGTTTGGATTTGGAAAAAGGTCTTTGAATTAACGGAATTACTTTTTTCTCAAATTTAGATAGTTTTAAAATTGTGATCAAAAGCATGGAATAAATTTTGGATAATAATTTGAACGTGAAACTTTGATAGAGCAGTAAATAGATTATAACTTGTAAAGTACTCATTTAAATTTTTACTCATCAAGTGATGGACATTGTACATAGCATAATGTATTATTTGAACGTCAAAGTTTAAAATAAAATACATACCACTTTCTTAATGTGGGTAAATGCTTTATCATTGGAATTTCCTTGAACATTTTCAATTTTGTAAGGTGGAATTATGGTGACTTTGTCCCATACCACAATATTGGGACCTTGCCATGTGACTTCATTGATTGTTTTGGAAATAGCGATGTAGAGTTTTTGTCCATCAGGCGACACTCCAGCTTGTAAAGCCTTAACCATTCTCTTCTTTACATCTATCTGGTTGCGTACTCTGGTATTTAGCCTCTGAAGATTGAGACTCATTGGTTGTTCATTTGTTGGCGGGGAACTAGCTTCATTTTTCACCTGGACATCACTGACCAGGGATAAGTTTACTATGTGAACATCATTCAAATTTGGTTCGTTCATTGATGATGGACATTCTTTATAGTAAAAAAAAGTTAAGGAAAATATTGCATCTAGTATGTAAAAATGAATAGAGATTGTACATTATTTGCATTTAAAAAAACGAACGCCGTTGAATATTTGATCGTGCAGCATTGGGTGAGAGATAGGGAGAGAGGTGCTATAATGAATGGCGTAAGTGAAAGTATGTATGGAATGTGGATTAGGTATATGTAAAACATGTAAGTGTGTGCATATTGCGGTGTGTACGTCCAAAATCTGCAGACGCCATCGGGTCAAAATAGGAGCAGTGAATGTACACGAGTTCAGCGAGAAAATTAACCTCTTATCATGATGATCGTCGTCGCCGTCACGGTAGACGAACGGATTCAAGGGCGTAAAAAAGCTCAATTGCTTTCACGACCCGATGGGCTAAGTTACGCATGGTATTTAAACAGACTGCGTGTAGCGTGCGCACGTATACACGTCACTTACAGAGCCAAGTAAAATATTTACAAAAATCCTTTGGACGCGTACTCGGTGAAAAAGAAAAAATGGTTAGGTGAGTCAAGGCAGCAACATCAGATAATGCAAAGTCGTCCACGCTGCATTGTTCATAACCGTCATTGTCGTTGAGTTTACAAACGTAAGGTGTGTTTAGCGAAAGTCTCGTGTATGTGTCTTCTCTGTCTCTCTCTCGCTCTCTTGCATTTCCACACGTACACACATATATACAGGATAAGCACGATGGGCTCGCGCTTTCTGGTCGATTTTGCACGGTCGTCGTCGGAATCGCAATCGCATCGTCGGGCTTGGAAAGCCAACGACATATAATAAAAGGATACTCAGTATCAACATCTTGGTCTGCTGATCGAAAGCCAGGACCTCGCCTTCGATTTCCTTGTCATAACAGGTTTTGCACGACACGGTACTCCCAATGCTAAAGTAATCGCTGACGCCGGCCATTTTTCCACTACACACCACTGCACTATAATGTATGAAAAGCACAACTGCCTGGTGTGCACACCACGCTTGGCAAGCAGCAGCAGCAGCAGCAGCAGCAGCAGCAGCAGCAGCAGCAGCAGCAGCAGCAGCAGTACAGAAGCACAGCTCACAACAGCAGGCAATACAGTCGCAGCAGCAGCAGCCAGCAGTAAAGAATCGTAGTATACTGTATATTATATACAGGATGAGATGTATAGCGTTTTTATTATTGTGTGTTGCGCATGTTTTAGCTTCAGCATGTTAGAATGCCACAAGTAATATATAACAGAGAACCAACGACTAGCGTACGGTCAAAAACAGTGTAAAAAGCGATGACGCACGTGGCGCCCCCTCGACGTGCACCAAGCCAAGCTGTCTTTCTCACTGCAGACAATTTTCGAGACGAAAGGTGCAAGTATGAAGTCGAGATTTCGGAGCAACAAAATGCAATGTTTAAGGCGCGCGACGAGATCAGTTTGGCTATATTTGGACTTGCGCCTACGGCGTACACACCTATATAGATGTAAATTCATTCGTATAGTACAAATGTGCGTAAACTTCCAAGACAAGGATCGCCCGCCATCGGACGCTGCTGTCATCGCACGGACAAATATTGCATTATTTTCGCATAAAGTATCAATCCTATTAATTTTGCAGCGGAACATCGTTACTGTAAATTTTTCATACAAAAAGATACTTTCAAGTAGAATTTCTTTGCTAATGTTTTAATATAGACTTGATTGGTTGTATTTAAAAAAAAAAAACCACAAGATGGATTTACAAATTATCGCAACAAAAAAGCATTCGATAAAAAATAGTATTATTTAAAATAAAAAAGGGTCACTGCAACATGTCCTAGAATAAAAACTTTAAATTCCTCGGTAACTCGGTGTTCGCCCAAGAATGAAATTGAATGGAACTGAATATCTTCAGCTATATCCATAGAATAAATAGCGGGTGTTGGTACGGTAAATTTCTCTTCGGCACCGGTAAAACAGGTAAAAATCACAGGTGCTCTAGCGCAGGTATACTGTATTATTCGCGCACGACGGGCGAACAGTCCCACAGGCGCGATTTAAAATTCGCATTTACCGATCCAATGCGCATGTTGAATATTTATTTTGAAAATTTTGACAGTACTCGATTATCACAGGTGAACTCATGTGCCATATTTAAACGAATGCAAAGGCAATAATTAGAAAATGGACGAGATCGATTCGCGCACGCGTACCAAGTATTATCGAGGGCGACAAGTGATGCACCTGCTCATTAGTCACTGAAGTAGCTCACACGTCGCGCAATTTTCATTGAGTAACGAAATTGTTGTATTGCAAGATGAGGTGTCGACGGTGTCGCGCGCCAACGACACGATATTCCGACGATGGCATACCGTCAAATCATCAATTTGAGTGAGTTATCTGGAAGCTGCGACCTCACACTACGGCTACAGCTGACCACCTTCCAAATGTAAATTAAAAAAACAGCAGCTGCACGTTTCGATCACATCGAGAATTGAATAAACTTGGAATGAAACAAGAAATGATCGCTACTCAAGGGAATGTACCTATTTGAATCATATTTCCCAGCTGTGTATCAAATTTTTCCACGTATGTATTAGCATGCACACCACGTCTTATTTCGTTTGGACACGTGCATCTATAGCGGCGGCTCTGTTTGCCATTTGTAGCGATGCGTGCGCTTTTAGAGCGACTCTGTTACGAGCGGATAAAGCAACGGTAACCCAACTACATACCTTTGCGAATGCGACGGTGTACAGTTACCGATTCCATTACGTACTACCTGTGCACGTGATGTAAATCGGCATGCCGATCGATCGATTCGACCGGTGCGCGACTCTTGCACGCCCAAGGGCCAACGAAACTCGCGTATAATAAATAAATGCGCACAAGTCCTACGAGGATGTATAATAATATTAAGGTGTACGATGTGTCGGCGGGGTGGGGGCACCCAATGTCAGCGGTGGCAACGGCGCGTGTGTTTTGCGGCTTTTGCGAGAGCCTCTTTACACAGCGCAAAAATATATACACCGAGAAAGAGTTGTAGGCGCGGGTCATTAGTCGCGAAAACGCCGTCGCGGCACTACCTGTCGCTCGAGCCGAGCAAGTGCACGTATTTATATCGTTTTTTACACAGGCGATCGCGAAATCGCGAGTGAGATTTTTTGATTATCAATCGACTTCGATCCCTTTTTCGATTTCAAGTGCATTTGATGCCCGAGGTTTTTGGAAAGCAGTTAGGCTGTTGGTGAAAAGAAAGATTTGATCAGGATACATGATCGCACTATTGAGTTTTTTTGGTCAAGTCATCAATCGACACTTGCAATTAAAATAAATTTATATGGCGAATCGACTAGAAATGTCAAAGGTAAGCGATAAGCGATTCATGATTAATAGACACGTTACTCCTTCTTTTATAGATTTCTTGGAATTTTCATTTGATACTTTTTTTATTTATTATTCGCCAACGTATAATTTCGATACAAAACACGATTATTTATATAAGACTACTAGATTCCCAATCTATATGCTGTATAAGCGCGTATAAGCTGAGTTTCAGCGGACAGAATTAGATTGGGTCTAGTGTATACATAATCAAAATTTGAAAAATGTTTAAAAATAATCGTAAATGTAGTTTTTTGAAATTTAAAAAAAATTTTGATTGTGTGTACAAATATTGGACACATTTTACTTGTGTACAGAAATGCCCGTGTACAAGTTTTATGTGTACGAACCTTGCCCGCACGTGCCTTGAAATATTGAACACTTACATCACTACTATTTACAATATAACAAAGTTTACATTGAAAATTTATTAGTACGAAAATCGAAATATTATTAAATTGCATAAATCGAGAATGTTAGAATTAATTAGCCTGTAATAAACGCATTGATGCAAACATGATCATTCGCAAGTGGAACTTTTACACTTTTTCTTATTTTTGTGCAATGACATGACTAGCGATGTTGTGTTTCTCTCTGCTCGCGCGCGTTCGCGGCTCCTGTTCGAAAGTGAAGCGCGCAAAAACGAGGGAAAAAATCACGATGTTACATGTACGGTCAAGCGCAGAAGCACGCGTTGGTCAATGAAATTTTTCGTCCAACTTCTCCTTTTTTTTTTCGATGGCTAAGCAAACAAGCCAAGGCGTCAAAAAGCTGTTAAGCACATGCGGCGTTGGCGCGTGCGTATTTAAAAAGAGTGTAAATGACGAGAAACAGGTTCTTCCGTTTGCGTGCGTGGAGCGTATTTTATGCTAAAAATTGTTTTCAATGCGGACGCCTACGGATTTCGGTGAGTAATTGATTCGAGAAATTTCATGTACCAGTCATATCGTGATATCATGCAATAACAACAAGTTTATGTTGTTTTTTTTATCGTATAGCGATTTATTTATTGTAAATAACGTAGCAAAAAAAGCTTTAATTAGAACATCTCAAAAAAAAACAGGACTCAAATGGTAGTATCGAGTTTCTCGTAATGCATCGTCACAATTGAAATCGAAAACGTCGCGTCGCGGCCAGACTTGCGATTGATTAAATTCACCAGAAAAGACATATGTACGTAGAGCGAAAAATTAGCGGGCCGCGAAACGATCAGCAGCGGAGCGTAAAACCGCGGCCGTTTTGCTAAATAGCGTCGCTTTCACAAGCACTGGAACATGGAATAGTTGCGCTGCGCGATGCAGCGTATGTTCCCCTCTTGGCTAACAAGCGCAGGTATAATGGCCTTAACTGATTGCAGCTGTTTTTCGTGCTATGCGCGGCGACGATGCTGCGCTCGGGGACGATCGAGGCGCGTGGCCCGATACAGGAGGCCATCGAGAGCGGCACCGCTTCCCAGTACAATCGCGACGACTGCACGTGGAGGCGCGGCAACGACAACGACCAGTGCCCCGATCCCGACGTCCATCTCTATCTGTACACGCCCAACAATCCGCGCCTCAAGCTCGAGGCCAATCGCACCTCCGATTGGCTGCGCAAGGATTATGACTCCAACAAGGAGAACATCTTGCTCGTGCACGGCTACGCCGGTGAGTTCACTACATAATGATTGTCAAGAGAGTACTTTACGTTCCATCAATCAAAACTGACACGCTGACAATAGTTAGAGGTGTCCGGCTACCTTATCCAAGCAGGTTGGGTCGGATTTTAATAGCTCACTAATTACCCATTAAAATTGAGAGGAAATCTCTCAGGTATCTCTCTCTCTTTATATTATGTAGTAAGTAATGTTTGTTTCTGTGGTCGGTCATTGTCTATTGTCGTACCATCTAAGATTTCTTGCTTTTGTTTCACGCCGAATAATGAACTTTAATAGCTTTTTAACGACTTATTGAAAAACTGTGGTTACAGATCCTTTATTTCATTAATGATCATCTAAATCATGATCGACCGTTTCCTTAAATGACTCAAATTCATCGAAATGCACCGTTATCAGAATTCATGAAGTGTACGGGTTGTTTATAATGTTGATAACATACACCATCGTTACTCATTTTTTATAGATAAAGATCGACTGAAAAATTTATCTTTTACCCAAGTGAATGTACAATCTTTTTTTACCTACACTCAAAATGCATTATTTTAATCCGGTAATGAGCTGTGAGATATGTCAGAAGTATCTCGAAGATTAAGATAAACTGTTTTCTCACTACTACTTTCACAGTCATTAGTATGCTGTAAGGTGCACTGTCTATTAATTAATGCAATTATCATTGCGCGTATCCGAAGCTCGATAAGCGTGAACTAATTATTAATGCATAATACGTGAGTTACTCGACATTTTTACTTGACACGTCGGGTTTGGGTTGGACTCGTGCCGGCCGAATTTTTTGGGTTTACTCGACTTTACGGGCTTACCCGAATTTTTCGGTCTTTCCTAAGTTTTTTAAATCGATCCAAAACATAAGTTAGACTTCAGTTACATTCAACTAACTTTTATGATAGTTTTTTTGCTTTGGTTTTAACTCTGAGTTTGAAAATGTATTAGTAAAAAAATTCATTGCAACTACTGAAGACTTTGTCTGTGTCGATGGAATGCGATAAATAGTCAAAAGTTGCCAAAAATGTTTTTGGCATAGGTACTTTCAGACCTCTTGTCAATGATGATTTACACACTCGGATACCATCACTATCACTTCAAGAGCTGGGCTAGTGTTTTTTATAATAACATTTTTAAGTTGATTCTACCCGAAAATAGTCGGGCTTATCCAAATTTTTCGGACTTACCAGTGCACTTGATTAATTGCAACTTGATACTCATACATGTAATCTAACTGAAAAGATATAATTTGATATAAAAGATATAATATGACGAATGCACCTGTTATAGGATCGTAAATTAAAGTTGGGAAAATCCATGTATATTCAAATTTCTATTAATCTTTATCACCCATACACTTGCATAGAATTCAGTGTCGTTAAATAACAATTAAAAAGTACAAAAGGTACAGCGAGAAAAAAAATATATTGAAATTTGAATTGGAGCATAATGAAATATTTTTGTTGCTTAACGAGCTTAGGGGGCCTCGATGCACTGCCGATGTCGGTTCTGCGCGACGCCTATCTGCGCAACGGCAGCTACAACGTCTTCGTCGTGGACTGGGGAACACTGAGCGCTGCCCCCTGCTACCCGGCCGCCGTCTCGAACATGCGGCCAGTGGCCCGCTGCCTGGCGGCGTCGCTCACCTCGCTGCGAAATCACGGCCTGCCGATCGGCCGGACCAGCTGCGTGGGCCACTCGCTCGGTGCCCACGTCTGCGGCATGATGGCCAACTACCTGCTGTTTCGCATGAGCCGAATAGTGGGACTGGACCCGGCCAGGCCGCTCATCAGGCCAGGACTGGTCAACAGGATCGACAGCGGCGACGCCGACTTCGTCGAGGTCATACACACCAATGCTGGATACTACGGTACGAGCTGCGCACAGACGCGGGAGGGACCTTGAATAAGCCAAGGGAGCAATTATACTCGAGCAATTATTTCGTTTTTAAATGTTAGGCTGCTGCTGCTGCTGCACGGAGGCTTCATTATGTAGCTTTGCGCTACGTACCGAGCGATTACTGTTATTATCTGATACGCGCCTACGGTGTATACGAAAAATGTTTTCCTGATTTGCCCGTACGAGACATTTTTTCATGCAACCGAGCTAAAAAAAAAAATTGAAATTCTTAATTGAGACGACGAAATAATCTGTATATAATACTAATCCGACGTATACATCCGTGATATTAATACTTAGTTCCGACGAGTAGTTATAAGAGATTTGGTGTGAGAAAGAGAAACAAGTGCGCCGCGGACTTTACAAGCCACTGAGTCATTGTTACAGAGCAATGAGAAATCTAAACTGCGCTTGACAAAACTCGGCCAAGAGGAAGCAAATTCGAAGAATAAAATTGTGTACTCACGTATTTTACTCGTGCTGCAGTGACCGTAGAGCGGCAATCCTTTCTTTTATTATGATGACACGCTGCGACGCTTTTTTATGAGAAAGAAAAAAATTATTTCACTTTCGATTCTATCATTATTTTTATATAATAAACTACCATTATCATTTTTTTCTCTAATTTTTCGTAACTTGTTATTTGCTTTGAATTGCAAGGATGAAAGAAGGACAAACGAGTACTTTTATTCGCGATAGCATCTCTGATCAATGCAGCGAGAAATGTCATGTATTAGTGATTTCTCTCTCTCTCTCTCTTCTTACGTTTCACACAAATTAATGATAACATTTTTCTTTTTTTTATCTTTGCTTCGCATACAGGTGAGCTTGGAAAAGGCGGCCACGTGGACTTTTGCGTGAACGGAGGCAAGTCGCAGCCGTTTTGCGAGGACCGGGAAAATCACGAGCTGTGCAGTCACGTGTGGGCCGTGTGCTTCATGGCCCAGAGCGTCGACGGGACGCGCGACATGCAGGCCGAGCCGTGCACGCGTCGCTGCCCATCGGGTCCACGCATCGCGCCTCGCTCCGGCGAAGTGCTGCAGATGGGCCAACACACGCCCAGCGGCTCCAGGGGCTCTTTCTGCTACACCATGTACGATCCGCCCTACTGCCCGAAATACAACGACGGCCATGGCGACGAGAGATGCTGTTTGTAAATTGCCCTCACTATATGCATACCATGTAAATTACTGTTAAAATGATTCCATTTTGTTTTAATGTCATGAATGTCGAGTAGATTTAAGTTTTGTACGATTAGTTTAACGTGAATGTTGATTTTTATACGTTTTAATATAAGATTTTTACGATTTATTTTATGAATTTATGATCAAATAATAGATATTACACTATCATCGATTTTCAATGTATAGAAGTTATAATAGAAAAACAAGCAACTATTTTTAGTATTATACAAAAGAAAATTGTAGATGTTAACAATTTTTAACTGTTTTTAGTTCGGATTTTTAAATTTTATTTATTTACAAACCATAAAATAATTTTTCTAAACTGTTTTCTTCTGTTCTCTGGACAATAAATAATTTTTTTCTGAGTTTGTGCACGAACTAGTTCTAACGTTATTTTCAAAATTTGAAAAATAAAGGATACCTTAAAATGACGGAAGGTTGCGATAAAGTGTCCAACCTTTCATATAAAAGGGGATGCAACATCTTCTTGTTCCCGACCAGATATGCGCCCGCTCTGTTATCCGGAATGCAAGTAAATGTCACAATGATGAAATTAAGGGGACCTACCTCCTCCAAATTAAAAAGAAAAAATGTTTTTTCAAAGATTTATTTGTAATATAATAGAATAAAACGACGTATCTTGATGAAACTTTTTATACATACTTAATTGACCTTATACTATATAAAAAAATTTTTTTATAATTTTTTGCCACCCAGTGTCGTCTGCTACAATTGCTTCAAAAGAACACGAAAAAAACCTCGGCGGGAACGATTAAGAAAAAACCATTAATTTTATCACCCTGAAATTTTAACACAATAATCTGCCCATGTTACTGCTCATAATTAACTAGAGTGGACATAATCGGCATAATATTTTTGGAGATATAAACAATTTTCGAGAAAAAAAGTTCAATTTTCGAAAAAACGCCGCCATTTCTTCATTTTTTAACCAATGATTTTCATTCTAGTTCATTCTGAGCAGTAACATGGACAGATTATTGTGTTAAAATTTCAGGGTGATAAAATTAATGGTTTTTTCTTAATCGTTCCCGCCGAGGTTTTTTTCGTGTTCTTTTGAAGCAATTGTAGCAGACGACACTGGGTGGCAAAAAATTATAGAAAATTTTTTTTATATAGTATAAGGTCAATTAAGTATGTATAAAAAGTTTCATCGAGATACGTCGTTTTATTCTATTACAAATAAATCTTTGAAAAAACATTTTTTTTCAATTTGGAGGAGGGAGGTCCCCTTAAGTTACATTTTGTGAACCATCCAAGAAAAGTCAAAAGTGTGAAGAAACAGCATTAGCCATTGGCATTTGCATAAGCCTGAAATGTTAGACCTTAGATGATGCTTATCTTCAATGTCCTAGTCGTAAAACTTAAAAACATTTCAGCGTACTTATTGTTACACGAAACAGTTAAAACACCTGACGAACTTCTGATGTGTGAAAAAACAATTAAATCGTCAATTTCTTGCCGATGCTAAGTTAGCTTGTTACTCGTTACCCAATTTAGACAAAAAGTTTAGAATTCAAATGAACTTGTGAAAAAGCAGTAAAAGTGTAGAATGAAGTGTACAGAGACATTTTGAGAATCTTACAACTAATTAATTAAAGAAATTTTTTTTGGTAAAAATCAACCATATTTGGTTAGATATTTGTAACATTCGTAAATACATTAATTTTTTTATAAATAAATTACGAAAAATTTTTCATGAGTTAAGTGAATTGAGGGGAGGAGGGGGAATAAGTGCACACATAAATAATTTATTTCAACTTTTTTCAATTTATTTAAATTATAATTCATAATTTGATAATTAACAATTGTAATTTAAATCAAATTTTCAGCTCATTTGCATAGGATATCTTTACTTATGCAATTTGCATTTACAAATGAACAATTGTAAAATAAAAAAGTAAAAGAAAAAAAATTAAAAAAAAAAATTAAAAAAAAAAGACTAAAAAAAGAAAATTAGAAATGTCAATGCCATATTTTACATACGCTTATCGAGTAAATCACAGAATATTTTTGTAATTCACAACTTATTCGAAATATATTCAGTCTCATCAACTCTTATTATAATTTTATTATGTACAATTTATCAATATAAACTTAAATTATAATTATTTTTCAAATTAGAGTCTCAATTACAAAAACAAAGTATTTACAACATTTTATTTTCAAACTTGGATCATAGAGTCCGATTGCCAGCGCTTCCGTGGGAACTTACATGTGCTTGTGGGGTAGCTTAACTGTTCCTCACTTATACAGATGCCTTTTGTTCGCGTGTTATTCATAACTTCACAAGGTTGTGAATTTCGTCTTTTCAGACACAAATGAGATCCATTGGGCCTCGAGCCAACAAGGCTTAGGTGAGCAGTCTCCAAACAATCAGACTTGGGCGTATCTGGCGGTGTCAGTGGAAAAGCATCGAGGGCCGTTTGATACTTCGATGCAGATTCCGAAGAAAAAGTTTGGCCGTAAAGCAATTGTTGGCCATACATCGGACCCATGGGTAGGAGAGAACCATAATGCATTTGTAGCGGATGCATCGGAGGATTCGTAGGCAACGTAGGCATGTCGATATTCGGATATATCGGGACGAATCCGGCATGAGCCTGGTGCATGAAAGTAGGCATGGCGGGGAAGGGCGTAGGCACGCTTTGTTCGAGGAGTGAATCGAACTTAAAAGGGGTTATCTGAGGATTTGATCGATGGACAGAATGTTGTACTCGAGGACTTGACTCACAGACATCAGCAGGTATGTGAAGAGCCGGCAACCACGTGGATGGAGATAAGCAGCCTGGACGACGGTGAGCCTCCCAAGGCCGATGAGCCTCCCAAGGCCGATGAAAAGTGCTCGAGTTGTTCGAATCGGAAGAAGTACTCGCGCGTCGAGTCGCTTGATTTTCGTGTATGAGGCAGTCGTCGTTCATTTGCCTAGGCTTTGGACAGTTGCATTCATCGGATGGCGACTCGTGGAACAATGCCTCTCTAGTACATAATTTGCTCTCTTGGGCCGAATTTTCATCGTCCGTCTGTTCAGATATACTGGCCAATCGTTGTTTCACCCTCAGCTTCGCCTCTTCGCGTTTACGCTTCGTGTTGGCCTTGCCCGTTATCGTGAAGCCAGCGGCGAACGGATTCATTTCAATTTTTAGCTTGGTTACTTCCTGGTTTTGATAGGCCGTAGTGGCGATGAACTCGGAGTACTCGAGGTCTCTGTTGAAGGACGGGTAGAGGCACAGAAGGGTCTGGATGTTCTGCTGCAGATTGATGCGATCGTCGCACTCTATGATCCACAGACGCGGGCAATACTTGTGCATCGATTTCAGAGATACCTGCGAAAATAACAACGATTTTCAACATTATAGCTTTTTATATCAATAGTTTACATGAAAATTAGATTTTTTGCAAATTTTCCGTCTCGGAACCACTAAACGTAATGCGACACATGTGCAAATACAAAAAAGAAGTAGAAGAAACGACTATACGAGTGCGCACGAGACGTAATATTTTTTGCCAACTTTTAGCGAGAAAAGAGGCGGCGGTGGTGGCGGCGCGACGTCAGTGGCGATGGAATTTTATTAAAATTATAATTGCCCGCACGTCGTTCTTTGCGCTACACCGAGCGCCCGTCCCTTTTGCAAAGTGTCGTGCCTGTATATATATCCTACTCCCGCTGGCGCCATAAATGTACGATTCTCAAAAATCTGAGGCCGATGATGGCTCTTTGAGAGACTTTTTCGAGGAAGGCGAAGGAGAAGAAGGATGGGTAAATATTGCAAGCGGCGAAGGCGACACTGCCCGTACAAGTATCGGTACTGAGCGAGAGGCAAGAACAAAAAAAAATGAGCAAACATAATCGTTTCGCAAAGAGAAAAAGGAGAGCTGCAAAAAACTGAGATTTACAATTCACCTTACGGGCGCGTCGTATATCGATTTTCGAATGCAACAACGATTTTCGACGCGCCTTTATGCGAGCGTACAGGCGATCGCCACGAAACCGAAAATCGCAAGCTGATCAAATAAAATCTGGAGTGTTGCACATCAAATCACGTTATATATAAAAGACGATGGTCGGACATCCGGAATCCATCGAAAAACCAAGAGAGAAACGAATGAAAGTAAACCGCAACATAATTCGGTAATGTGTTTATAGTAGGCTGTCGGCTTACAAAGAAGGCAGGAACTGGATAGCACTGATTTTTCTTTAACGAGCCGCGCGTCACCCGTCTTAATAGAAAGAATAGAAGGAATTAGGAGAAAAGTCATTCGTATATAAAATACCACACACACAATATATAAACATCATGGACACGCGTATGTATAAAAGCTGCATCTGGTTTTATATAAAGAGATGAATTAAAGAGACATCGTATGCTAATGAGGTTGAAGTCAAGTGTGTGGATGTGTGTGCTATAATTATTACTTTATTATCATGCCTAGTTCAATAGGTGTACCGCCCGCGCGATCATCGATTTATTTTTCTTCTTTCTTGTGGCTCGACCACACACCTTGGCTAGTGCACACCTTGATTCATCAATTGAGATAATTACGAGTAAGCGCGCGCGCGCGCGCGCACATACAAGTGAGAAAAAGTACGAGAGGCGCCGACCCGATGAAATCAGCGTCTGCTCGAGCCGAGTGGCAGGACATCGTTTAGGATACAGCCTTTACAAGTATTATACGATCGTGTGTGGCACTGAAAGTGTAAAAATTCAATTACGGGCAGACGAGCTCACGAAACGTTCACGAATCGATGATTTCGCAAGTGCTTGAATGTTTTCGAGCTGGTCAAATTATTCGCGAGCTTAGTGGATTATTGGTTTTTAACGCTTACAACTCTAAAGTAATTGTGAAAGAAGGATTGAACTTGCCATTTGTTCACCGGGTTTGTCGTTGGAGAATTTGATTTGTTTAAAATTGAGCTCGTGATCCATCAGCTTCGAGCCTTGCATCGGCTGGTAGGCAATGAGTCGACTATCTACCGGCGGCTGCACCTCTTGACTAAACGGCTTGCCTGCCATCCAGATTTGTTTTTCTTTGTTGAACTTGTAACGGACATAATCCACGAGTTTAAACTCCAGCACGATCATGTAGAGCTTATCAGGAAACAGTCCTTGTAATTGCACACGAATCGGTGGAAACATAGTCCTGCAAGAAAGAAAGAAATCGTTATTTGAATCTAAGAAACGTGTTAATAGATTTTAAGAGAATTATTTAATTGAGCCTTCCGAAAGGTGAGTGTGTGCGTGTGCTATACATATAGTTTTTCCCGATGACCAAGCGAAATCGCTTTTTTGAAGTAACAAACAAAGGACTCGCGACATATTGGACTAAGTGAACACATAATTGCTTGGTACCGAAAATGCCACACGAACAGCCACCACTATTTACTTTTGTTCTTAATACATGTTTCTCTTTTGTTTTCCCAAAATCAAAACAAACTCTGCGGCTTTAATCCGTTGTATTTGTAGAGACGAGCGGGTAAATATATGTCAGCGCGTATATATAACGTACGGAAGTTATTTTCTTTGATTGAGTTCGCGTGATCGGAGGAAGAAAGAGAGAGAGCCTCATTTAAGAAGATGAAGTGCAGTTTAACGCAGTAATAAAACGAGATTTAAGCCGGAAAGAAAAATTGTCGAATCATTGTCGAAATTAATATACTTTTGTTATTTTTTTTGCATGTATGCGCGAAGAACAACACGAGTTGTTAGCGTGGGACTTGTAAATACTTAAATTTTGAACACCTTGCACCCAATCAACTCCGAAGACTCAAGTCATGGAAATATTTTAATTTTACTTTTCTATTCTCTTTCTAGTGAATCCGTTATCTTAAGTCATATGCACTTTGCTATTAAGATAATTTTTAAATCATTCATTGTCATCGATAGTCCAATCCAATGCTAAATGCAGCCCATTAGACTCAGGCCCGAGATGAAAAATCGATATTTAATCACCTCGTTGGGCCATGCAGGGACTATACGAACTCGGAAAAAAATACTGGCTTACATTTTATGGCGTCACGAAGGTTCAAATAACATTACACGTATAATATTTATACATACGCATTTATGTGTAGTATACAAGGAGTTCTCGCGAGACAAAAAAAGGCATTCTCATGCGTGAAGAGCAGCTCTCGGGATCGAGCGAGCGTACAAAGGCGCCGAAAATCGCACATCGCGCATGGCTTGAGAGCAGCCCGCGTATCCTTATACACAGACTCGATGATCGCGTCGTCTTTTACACTTGCTCTGGCGCCCAACGCGTGGCGCCTGGCCTCACAGTCGTGTGTATAAATGCCTATACTCTTTCGCTTACGAATTTGCCACCGACGAGACTTACATTCTTTCTTTTCTCTCCTTTTTTGCGATCTCGCGTAGAGATACGTGCAAGTGTCTGTTTTTTCGATGTGTATACGAACGAAGGGAAAAAATCCGCAAAGAGATACTCGATGGCGCGTGCGGACAACAGCATGTGTGTTATATTTCGTCGTCATAGTCGTCGTCGTCGTCGTTAACTCTTCGCGCCCAGTCACATGCCATGGAGGCACGAAATAAACCATTTCCGCGTAGGTATCTCGATAATCTTCTTTTTTTTGTTCGAGTAACCGCGTGGGCGCATGCGTCGTAGGCCCTAGAACTCGCATAAATTTCGTAAAAGCGACCTTTTGTATGTGCACATGAAAAAGAAAAGGATTCAGTTCAAATGGAACTTCCTTCTCCTAGGTTCATTTGAAATTCTAGGATTACACTTCCATGTGTAATTAATTGACACGTACGAGAGCTTATAGAAAATTGTATGCGCGCACGCAATTTAAATGAGTATTGGCAGAGGTGCCAATTAATTTATATGTAACTCGCACATGGTAGAGCCGGACGGTCTAGCACCGTCTGGACTCACAGGATTTTTGGAGAACTGACACTTGGTGCAGATGTAAAAAGGCGTTCAATATACATTTCGACCAGAACGAAAGGAAGCAATCGAAACACTTGATACTTTGGAGATGTAGCTGTTGACCAATCGTTTGATTTTAACACTTATTTTCCGCTATACAGATTATTTTTAGAATCCGAAAGTACGTTACAGAATCAAATAACTTTAACGAACTTTTTATTCAAAATAAATAAAAAAATCTCAATCGTGCACCAGTCATGTGAGTCAGAATAGCTTGATTACCTAGAATACCACCGTATAGCGAGCTGCGATATCGATGCGCTGCAGTTTGCCGGATCTCTATATCCGCAAGTGCACGTCTTCTCTACTTGAAAGATACGCATACTTACGTTTTCCATGGAAATTTTTTACACCGTTATCAATTAGCCAACTCACGAGTTTTAGTCATTTCCGTTTTGACTGTATTTTTATTCTGTCACTGACCAGATTTATTTTTCAAAATTTTAAGAAAAAAAAATTTGCGCGAACTGATCACTAGAATGGAAAATTATATCTACACACGTGTCTATGATCGACGGTGTACGAAGCGACAAATATATACGATAATAATCACAAGCGAAGGAAGCCGTGAACTTTCAATCCTTTTCATCTTTTTGCCGGCATTCGATCGACCTCACAGCTCTGGTCGTTCACGATCTTCGATATCTCACACTTTTTACGAGATTTCGGCTCCGATGCCACCGCCCGCGAAGCCGCATGGCTCGACCGGCAGTTCGGACCGCTTGCGAGAGATTTTTCAACAGGCGCCACTTTAAACTTCTTCTACTCGTTATTAATGAGCCCTTGCAAGCGGCTCCGAAGTATAAAATGCTAATTTTTTTATAACATACATTTCGCGTCGCTTCGTCACGTGTCTTCGATCTTTTTCTATAAAGACGCCCCGCAATCGATAAATCATACAACGTAATAGCCGTGCATACCGTTTGTGTCGCACACCTTTCCCATAATAATATAATAATAGTTTGATTCGCTGGGGACTTTTTTTTCAACGAGACTCTTTATTGATAAAAAGGGAATTGCAAAAATAATACATCTTGTGTTGTTTAACGAATCGTTATCCTAAAAAGCAATCGTGAAAATGTCACTATTCATGTGTTCAAATGAAGCAATGAAAAACAGACCAATCGAGACACGAACGATTGGTAATAATAAACACAAGCGCCAGGTAATATACCATGGACTCCCGCTGCGCAGGCCGAGCACGGAACGTACACATGCTGAAACTTTTATTTTTTTTAAAAGGTCGATCGCGATCGAAAGCTGAAAATATGCACAAGCGTGTTAAACAGAGTGAGAGATGATTTAAGGGAATACCATTTTGCGGGTCCGTGATATGTTGTTACGAGTAACATTATAAACGAGCACGATGAACTAGGCCTCGGGAGATCGTCAAAAGTCTGGCTGGGTATAGTTTATATGAGATTATACGCGTATCATCGGCGCCAGTAACGCGACCAAGTTTGTTTTTCATTACGCATCCTCTCATATGTGTATGATATGATGAATAGGCCAGAGGACCTTTCTCAAAGCGAAAGAGAGTGCGATACTGAAATATTCTCATGTAGTGGTATGATTGTGCATAAATTCATACGATTGCTCTTTATTTACAAAAATATTTTATGCGATATTTAGAGAAGTATAATTTTTATTAGAACTTACCGCCCGTTTTTCGTAAGGATCATCTCCGTGCCGAATCGCAGAAAAGATCTCCAGTCTTTTTTGTTCATCACTTTAATTTTCAGACCCGATTGAAATGTGCTGGATTGAAACAAAGCTTCCGCTGGCTCATTTTGGGAACAAGAAAAACCTGGAACTGCACCTATATTAACAAGACTAGTGTTATTTTATAAATCATTTTTATATTGATAATCGCTGATCACAGTCGCGTGGCATTAAATATTTTGCAGTTACAGTCGGTCAGCGGGTATTCAAGGGAGATTTTAAAGGCGGAAGCCCGACAGACTAAGTTGTTGAATAATACGCGCATTATGTCGCGGCGAAAAATCGCTCAATACGTCGATGAGTTTCAAGACTTGACGCCAGTCGGCATTATTTCGCGCCTCATCGATTTTTCCTTTTTCATTTTGCCCGGCACGTGTATTTCCTCGCTTTCATATTTAGAAGGGGATTAGAAAAAATAAAGAGGTGTCGACAGCCCAGGCTAGTCGTTTTTTTTTTAGCACCGACAAAAGTCTGTCGCATCCCCAATGCCTTTTTCTTTTCTTTTTTTCTCGAGCGATAGATAAGACGCGGTACTTCTTTTTGATGTCGCGATGAAACGTACCTGCGATTTTTCGTGTCTTGAGAGGTACATTTAAAGTATGCATGTACTTGCGGGCGCTTAGTGTTGGCTAGGAGCGAGTCACGGCGAGAGCTATAAACGAATATTGAAGTGGATGAAAAAATGAAGAACCAAGGTAAATATCAAAGGGCTCATTCTGGTTGAAACATTACTTATTTGATGTAAAATTTTTTTAATTTAACATTATTTTATAGTAATTATACTATTACTTAATGGTGGAATTTCACAACGAACATTTATGAAATTTTTGCAGAAAGTGTGGTTTAGAAACCATTAAAATAATGATAAATAAATTTAAATAAAAAAAATTTTCAATCAACATTAACTTTAAAAGGAATATTTGGAAATCGATGAGAAACAAACAAAGCAAAGGGGTAAATTTTGCGGTTTTTTGAGTAAACACCGCGGATTTGCGATGTTATTAAAAAAAGCGGCAAATCATATTTGAAAAAGTTTTTTAATGAAAAACAAATAAGACTCCTAGAATCAGTGTAAGAGGTGACACGACAACTTCCGGAAACCGCAAAAAGTACTTTGCACTAATTTTTTGAGCGAAAAAAGTTTTTTGCTTCTGTTTTGTGTTTTGACAGTGATTGTCGAGATCGTAAACGAGGTGATTATTGCATTTCGGTGAAAGTGTCCAGTAAAGTCCAAAAATTTTGTTGTACGATGTATCTCTGGGTATTAGTTTTATGGCTCCAAAATTATCGGTGAATCATATTGACGGCTCAAACGAAAACCTATTCGAAAAATTCTCGACACATGTTACTGAATGACAGCATGCTTAAATACCTTATTCAAAAATTTTTTTAAAAGTTTTTGACTAATTGTTTGCTTAAAAAAATGCTGAAATGACATATGAAACTATTTAAAATATTAACAACTCAAGCGCGAATCAATGCATCTCTGATTTAACAATGAAAATTTTTAAATTAATAGTCAAGTTAGTTTAGTTCATAGATCTTTTAACTATTCAATTTAATAAAGAAATCAATAATTACGATTTGAATGAATTAAAATTAGTTACTTACAGTCTGGTCCATAATAATTCGTCGTTCTAGAATTACTCTGGTGAATTATCGGTTTTAGATGCACATGAGGGGGATCTTTTTTCAATTCATCTTTAGCTTTGGCTTTTCCTTTTCCTTTTCCTTTGCACTGTTTAATTTGGCACTCACTCATGGTAAATTATTTTATTCTTACACAACAATAATCATTGAGAAACAGTTCGAAACACGATCAATTTCAAGCAACTGGCAAGAAATCTGATACCACTCACTCGTAGCACTGTACAATGAGCAACTGATGCTAAGATCGCTGGCGCGGAGCTTTTACAGTCCGATTCGGCTGTAATAGGTGGGAAAGTCACGATGGCTAAGCCAATAGCTGGCTCAACGCGACGACTGATCACGCCCCTTAGCGCTTCATTAAATAGTATAAGGCAGGGAAATGGAAAAAGTATCACCTGTTAGGAAGGATTTTACGTATACAGCCATATTAGATGATTGCTTTATTCAAATGTATGTAATTTGATTTTAATGTGGTAATGAAAGCACAGGAAACTCGATATTTAATGGCACTTTATGTGGGGAAATTATCAGCATCTTACTTGCAATTGGGATACATATTAATTGTTATGTTAAAAAGTACTTTTAAGGTAGACAATTATGTATGATTTACCCTAAAATTAAAATCAAGACTATGATTTTACATTGATTCATCAGCATATGTCCTCACAATTTTTTTCTAAAAATTTATAATAATTATTTTATAAAGATAAATTAATCTATAAACATTTTATTTGTATAAAATCTTTATAAAGTACTCAAACTTTTTTCTGAAGAAGTGTAAGTTTTTCAAAACAACTATATAGACCAAGAGGTACTGAACTGATAAATTGATAAAAAATGTAATATGTTTAAAATACTTTAAATACCAAATTTGAATAACTCAGGCAGAATTATAGTTATATTAATATAATGTACTTTATACATAACAATGAAAATGAAATAATTTTAATACGGCATTGATAAGTCAACTAATGCAAATTTACGACTCAAACAATGATAAATATGCTTTACGTTGTTTCAAAATTACATTCAAGTAAATTGAAAATTGTATTCAAGAGCTTCTTCCGTTGAAAGAGTTTTTTTACAATTTATGCAACCAGATGACGATAAAATTTTACAATTCATGGAATTATATGATTAATTATGTGAAATTAATATCAATATTCATTTTAAAACTTGATGCGATTTTTTTTTCAAAAATATATGATTATACATACATTCATATTCAATATCCATGAACGAACGTCGATAAAATCACAGCTAGTAGTTAAAAAAATTCTCAAAGTTGACTTTTCGCCCAAATTAAAAATTTTTTTTTTGCTTAAGGGGTAACACCACTCTAGGATTTTGGAAAATTGCTAAAATTTACGACTTTTTTGTGGGAGCCACGATGAATACTTTAATTTGAGACTTTGAGGACTAATAATACATGCAATGAACTATAAGAAAAATTTTTTTTTATTAGTTTTAGTCACAAAATGGCGAAGATATCACAATTTTACAAAATAGCGATTTTTTGACTGGCGGAAAGCTTTCTCTACTTCTATGGCATCTAGAACAAAATTTCAGAAAAGGTTTTAAAGTTAAATGCTTTTTCTAGGGAAGTACATGGGATTTTAGCTCAAAAGTAAAAATTCTGAAAATTGCGTGTTTCTAAAAAAAAATTTCAAAAATTCGAGAAAATTCCCTCCGATTATTGTTTATAAAAATTTAAATAATTAACTTATAGAAAAAATCCTACGTACTTCCCTTAGTAATCTTATTTTAAAGCTTCACTTCAAATTTCAGTTCGATCGGTTCAATATTTTTCGAGATATCGTTCCGCCAGTGCCGAAAAATGTTGTTTCGAGAAAAACTTACATGAAATTTTAGCGGCAGTGTTTTAATAGAAAAAATACTAAATTTATTGAAATTCGCTGATTTTGCGAAAATATGTTCGTAAAGACCCTTCCACTCAAATTGGAAACTAAGCATCTTATAACTTCGTCTCCCCTATAAAACTAATTTGGCATCATTCTACACACCCCAAGGGAGCTTTTTATGCAAAAAATAAAATCATTTTCTTGAAAATCCTAGAGTGGTGTTACCCCTTAAACAACTATAACTTTTTAACTAAGAATCCAGTCTCAAATTTGAGCCCGGATTCTAAAAGGGCAGTAAATTTTACATAAAATTACGTATGTGCGAAGTCATTTCAAGGCCCTAAACATGGAAAAAAATCGCATCGATCGCGAACACAAAATTTCGTCACTTTGAGCGTTGGTGCATGAAAAATCGAAAAAAAAATTTTCCCAGGAACGGATCGCAGCTATTGCTTCTTATTGTACACATAAAATCCAACCTTTTTTGTACATACAATTTTTTTCTACGCCCCCTTGAACGCGGTGTACATGTGAGTGAATAAAAAGGTCGTTTTCGCAGGAAAAGGGCTGTATATTTGTGAAAAAAGCTTGTAGGACAATTAAAAAAAAAAGGATTTGAAGGTCTCGTTGAAACCGACAAATCCATTGGATTAAAATGTTTCTATTGCCTTTCTAACTAAAATGGCAAGAGAAATAGTCGAGACAAAAAAACAATATTTTTTATTCGTTAATTATGTTGATAAAAATTTATAAATAAATAAATAAATAAATAAACCTAATAACAATTTACATTGTTATTGTATATAGCTTTAAAGCGCTTTCAAAGACCTTTTGAATGGCGTATCCAAAATGTCGATCCGACTTTTTTTTACTGAGCTACGAAACTTTGAAGTTTACTCATTCTTCGCTCAGGTATGACAAAAGTAATTGACGGGCAGTGTATATGTCAAAATGTATCCCTGTGACTTCATTGAAATAAATCGTTAATATTAAGATTGAGAGTGCGTGTTATTGATTTTTTTTTCTTAATAACCTGTACTGTGGTATCAAAAAATAGCATACCTCTTGTAATAGATTACTAGCGAATTTCCTTGCTGATCGCTAACGCTCGTTCGGTTTAGTCAGAATTTTGTAAGAATTTTTAAGAAAGCAAGAAATATAAAATAAGTTTTTACAAGGTATATACCAGGTATATATAATAATATACCTTGTATTTACAAGGTATGTACCAGGTATATTATATAATGTATATACCTTGTAAAAACTTATTATATATATGGGTCAAAATAATACTTTTTTACAAAATCTAGAGCATCAAACTAGTTTTATCATTCCTTAATGTTTTCAGAAACACGTCTTCAGAATTTTGCATTAATCTTTGCTATGCTCTAGAATGAGCTAGGAGGCTTCAATCGAAACTTTGAAAGGGTCAAAATTTATTAAAATTTGACAAGGAATTCAAAAAAAATATTTTCAAATTTTTTTACCGGAACCATCGGGTTCTAGGAACCGTTTTTTGTTAAAAATAGCATTTTTCGACTCTATAAACTATCGCCTTTAATTTAAAAATCTGAAAAAATTTGAGGTTATGTATTTTGATGAAAAAAACAAGAAAAAAATTTTTTTCAGATTTTTCGAGGCTCCGTATCATCCTAAATAAATTATTTTCGTTAAAAAAAGCGGTTTTTTCTTCAAAAGGTGTGTTAGGTAATCTGAAAAAATCTAAAAAAAATTGAGGTTATGTTTTTCAATGCGAAAAAAAACTGAAAAAATTTCCGAGTTCTACATCGGCTCATATCACCGTATCTCGATTTTCAGAA
>CACVKI010145608.1:0-15392 GCA_902732785.1 Trichogramma evanescens | reverse complement strand
AATCCACAAGTCAATATACTCCTTTGATGGATTATTTTCAATAATAAGAGGAACTAGAGACATATTTTTTGTTGTAAAAGGACCTATAAAAACATATTTTTACATCAGAAACAAAAAATTTTAATAGTAATCCTTAATTTTCATGTTTTTCATTTATAGGCATAAACACAGGTGTGTCCCCTTAATATAAGACAAAAATCGTAGAGATTCACGGAATATGAAAAAATTTAGAACTCAAAACGTAAATTTGTTTTTTTGCTCTTTTATGAAATTAGATAGATAGGTAGATAGGTAGATAGGTAGATAGGATTACCTAGATAGGCAATAGCTATCAATGTAACATAGGATTATGACTAAAATTATCTATCAAATTTGAACAAAGAAATACGAATTTTCCTTCTAATAACCAAACCCTTTTATTAAAAATAGATGTTTCACATCTATATAATTTTTTATGAGGAAGCTACTTGCCAATAAATTGGCAGAGGTTTTTTTTATGTATAAATGAAGAAATTTTTATACATTTTATTCGGTATAATGTAAGCGGAGCAGCCAAGCTTTAATTTAAGACCAAAAACGTAGAGATTCACGGAATATAAAAAAAGTTAGAACTCAAAACAAAAAGTCTTTTTTTCGCTCCGTTATAGAGCAAAATCGGCGATCTGGAATTAGTATAACTTTTGAACGGAGACACATAGCGAAAAGTGGTTCAGCTTGTTTTGAAGGATTTGTGTGTCGCATGAAGCACCAAAAACTTATTTTAGAATCCTCCGAGCAGTTAAAAAGTTATGCTTTATTGTATCGTGTTGTAAACTGGGTTTTTTTCGATTTTTTCATGTATAAATGAAGGAATTATTATTATTTTTTGTTCAGTATAGTGTAAGTGGAGCAGCCAAGCTTTCATTAATATCATTTTTTATGAGGCAGAGCCAAAATTACCTCGTAACTCTCGCTCCTTGTCATTAAGAAAGCCCTCAACTAGAAGAAAAGCGAAGCTCAGAAAGCTGTGAAGAAGGCGCTTCTAGGCGACTACTAAAAGAATCGGTCTTTTTCAGGGCTCACCTAAAAGCTTTAAACGTAGTCTCTCTAAGACATTGGGTCGACCTGACACGGGAGTCTGCGGACGGTCACAACTTGACGGACGCACACCGATCACCGGCTTCTTTATTAGGATATCTGTTATTTCCGGACATTTTTGCATTGCTTCTCCCCCACCTCGATGTCTTCTATTTGATTAGAAAATGAGAAAGCCAGTACATAAAGTTCGAAAAAATTATTTCAAGGTGGCCCCCAAGCGGCTTGAAGCTTGCATGCATTTTAAATATATAAAAATTAAAAATATGACTCTTAGCGATTAAAATAATGAAAAAATTTGAAAAAATTCATAAGCCCATGTATTTCATATATTTTTTTACGGGAAATTGATTAGGAACCTTTATTTTGACCTTAAACATAACCTCTATGCTACAGTGAACCGAAAAACATTCATTTCGTATTGACCCCCATTTTTTATTTCAGATTCAAAAAGAGTGAAAAATTTCGAGCCTACATATGTCTTTTTTTTCTAAGGGCATTTTAAAGGCGCTGCAGATAAAGATAAAACCCGAATTAATAAAAAAATCGAAAAATGCACGTCATAATGATGGTTTTATTTGTATCTGTAGCGCCTTTAAATAACCTTGAAAAAAAAACAAAATACATAATTTGACTTGAAATTTTCTGCTGTTTTCGAATCTGCAAAGAAATGAGCGTCAACGTAAAAAACGATTTTTAAAAATATTTTGTTCACTGTAGCTTAAAGTTTAAAGAAATATGTTTCCTGACTAATAAGGAGACCACCCCAGCTCCGGGTCGTGGATTTGCTCCAAAATTTTTTTGGGATCTCCTGTACCCAATACTTAAGCTCCCCGTGCTTAGTTTGATCTCATGGACCTTAAGGCCTATTTTTTAGAGGATTTTCCACATTATAAAAAAATCGTTGTTATTTTTTATATCGATATAGAAGTGCTGAAACGAAAAAATTCAAGCAGATTCTTTGAAAAATTTTAAAACTTTTGATCGTTGCATTTTTTCGCTTAAGTATTTCCATATCGATATAGGAAATAACAAAGATTTTTTTATTATGTGGTAAATCCTCTAAAAAATGAGCTTTAAGGCTCATGAGATCAAACTAAGCACGGTGAGCTTTAGTATTGGGTACCAGGAGATCCCAAAAAAATTTTGTAGCTAATTCATGACCCAGAGCTGGGGTGGTGGTCTTCTTGTAAGTATACAGTTTACCATTAATATCAGTGTTAGTCCGAGAGCGGGCTATCTTACCGAAGAAAACTCTAGGGTGGATGGTTGGAATAAAGTGTTTCCGATCTTTATTGTAAAAGTAGCGAAGCCCCGACAAAGACATCGACCCGTGTAGATGTTTTATTGCGATAATGTGACACTTGTTTTTGGATATCTAGCGCTAATTCAGGTCGGCCACGCGCGTAATATCGGCTGATTCTACCGTGCACGATTTTTACGCTCCGATAGCGTAGGTTTGTATGTTAGTTACATTGATTATGTAACAAAGCAATAAAAATTTTAGTTGAACTGATTTACAATGAAAGTTTCAAAGACTGAAATATTTTGAGCTAAAATCCTGCAGTGGGTTGCAGTCGTTATTCTTTCATTCAGAACTCACCCAACCTTACCATTTTTCATGAGGAATATTCCTCCAGGACCTGTCGAGAGTGAAGTCAACGCAATATTTCACTTCAACGCAATATTTTATTCTGAAGACTACGTGCCAACAATTATAATTTGCTGCCCGCTAGCCTTATCATTTGTATTTGGTCACGTTCTCGGTTGATTGTGACTCTGGGCCTTCCCTCCAGCCTAGCCCTCACAACACTCTCATTCATTACTGCACTCTTGCCGTCCAGGCCCACACTCGAATCCGCACCAATCAAGTACCTTAGAATTAATATTTTCTTTTCAGCGCCTTACTACTAGTCTTCGTTGACATGGACGTCTTTGTTCGGGCCCAAATCCCGAGTAAAATCACAAGACCAATTTCCCGTCAACTTGGTCTTGTTTTTCAGCCGACTTCTCAATCCCACTTAGGACTTCACATGACCAAGTCTTAGAGCCTTTTTCATATCAAACTTATGAAAAATTTTCTCAACTCTCTCGCGTGCTCTTTTCTCGGTCTTACGGCTGTTTCGTTGTCGAATTTTCATGATGCCCCGGGCTCATGTGTCCGCATCGCATCTTCACTCTTCTCCCCACTAATCATGCACGCACACATACATACACTCACATATATCCGTATCAAAGTTTAGGTGACACGATTTATAAAATCCACAAGCAGTCAGCAGACTGTTGTTGACGCTTGTTTTGGATTCACGCACGAAACTAAGAAAACTAGAAATTATGCTCAAAGTCTCGTGCTTTCAGTGATGGCTTTACTGTGCTCATTAAATACTTGATTCATAATGAACACACCTAATATACTAAACATTGAATCGTTTAATAGAATTTGACTAAAGTAATTATAAAATTGTCTTTACTAAATAGGCGATATGTTAGGATAGAGACGGAATTTTTTAATTTCTATAAAGTAAGGTACTTAGCATAGAGTTGAAAAAATATCTTTCCATTCTTTGTAAAGTGCTCTTTTTCACAGAGCAAGATCTCTGCTTATCAGAATGTAGCAAGTGTAGTAAAGTTGCAAGCACAACCATCTCTTCTTAAATTAAAATGAATGTTATTCGTGCGAGAGGTCCATAAATTATAAATGATCATTAATAATAATCGATATAAGATCACAAATTATATGAATTATTTGTTATTGTTTTTTCAGAATGAAGTGATTGAAGTGCTAAAAAATATAAAACTGTCAGCGGCTCAAATTTGCAGTTTTGTTATAGGTGATGCATGTGATAATACTTATAACCCTTTGCATGACTGGGAAGTTGTATTTCCACCAATTAAAAAACCTGATATCCAACCACCAATTCCTCCAAAACAAGGTCTACCATCTTTTAAGGTTTTGCAGATTTCTGATACACATTTTGATCCATATTATCTAGAAGGTTCAAATGCGGATTGTAATGAACCACTTTGTTGTCGCTTAACTAACGGATCACCAAAAACTCCTCAAGCTGCTGCTGGAAAATGGGGAGATTATAGAAAATGTGACATGCCAAAACGTACTCTGGATCATATGTTAAAACATATTAACGAGACTCACATGGTAAAACTTTTATAGTTAATTAAACTTTTTTGAGAACATAATGGAAATGTCAATGCTATGTACTTTAACTAATTCAGTCCGGGACGGACACATTTTTGATACTTTTTTGAACAGTTGTACTTTTGTTGAAAATGGGGTCTGGTGAACTTGCGAGTAAGCATACTCTACGCAAAATTTAATGAACTTTCCGAGTCCGGATCCCATCCCATCGTTTTTGAGTTAAAAATTCCAAAAATCTCTTTATATACTTTCGTTTTCCAGTCACCATTTTTTGTACTTAAAATCATATTTTTAGAAAAGGACGCATGGACGCTTTATTTGTACTATAAAAACGCCAGGATTTAAAAGATTTTTATGTGAAAATTAAAAGAAGAAAAATTTTTTTTTTCCAATCACGTTTTTTTTAATAAAACCATCCATATCTTTTGACCTGTTTGTTATATCGAAAATATGACTCCAGAGTCGAAAAGTTCATTCAATGTGGCGTAGAGTATATCTACTCGCAAGTTCTCCAAATCCCATTTTCAGCAAAAGTACAATGGTCCAAAAAAGTATCAAAAATGTGTCCGTCTCAGACTTAATGGGTTAATCAGCTCAATTATATCAACTATTTTCTGAAAAAATATTCTCACTTTACTCGGTGTGACGGTAAAATTTCCTACGATCACCTCACTTTTGCTACAGCCGCAAATTTGAAAACTCTTCGACAGTGCGATATTTGACAAAGAGAGACAAATGAAACGTTTGACGTTGTCCCTAATGAAAATAATCATCTAATATATCGGATGATTTATCATCTGATACAACACCTGGTTCGTCAAATAATTGATAATGCATGGATTTCAGGAAGTACTTTTCGGAGAAAATATGCAAGTAATGACTCTTTACATCGTAAAATACTATTTTTGTTCAATTTTTTTTTTCAAGTAATATATTGTTACATACCTGTTTTATAATGTTCCAAGTAATTTCCACGTATCTGAGAAGATACTTTACATCATTCGTAGTGAGTAATTTAATTAGGAGTATTTAACGTATTTTTTGGGAGATTTTCACGTTTTGCGTTCTTTTAAAGTTATTATATATCCGTTTCCACTACGCGGTATTCGAAAACTCTCTAAATGACTTTGTTTTTAAAATACATTGATTTAAACTAAGAATGATAAAAAGTACCTACTTAGGTAAGTGAATATTACTGGAACGTTAAAAAAGAAGTATGTAACGATCTATTACTTTAACCCATTAAAGACTCAAAGGGGGCTTAAAATCGAAAAAAATTTCATTTCCATACCAGCGGCCCGAAAGTAACTACTTCCCTGCCGCTGCGTAAGGCAAGAAGAGCGATTTCCGGGCCACTGTGTATGAAAAATAGTATACAGGCCTATGCCGCGAAAAAAGAAAGCCCCAGAGCACGTGTTTATCGGCCTCGGCCACTAATTACACGTACGTTGAAAAAATGTTGCACTCAATAATAGATCTCTACAGTGTGAATTAGGGATCAGAGATACTTCTTAAAAGTATCGAGTCTTGGCATCGATTAAAAAAAAGTATTCGATTCTCTCTACTCTATACTTTAACAAAAGTATCGAAGTATCGATCCAAATTACTCTGTTTTTTATAATACGAAGTGAGAAGTTATGCCAGGGCATAAAATTTTGAATTTCAATAGTATTTGTTTTAGTATATATGAGGGGAATCCACGTGGAAGAGGTCCCCAAATCCTCTGGGTCAGGGCTTGAAATCACTTGACACAAGGGTTAAGTTAACGGTCGTTTATTAGTGTGTCGCTCTGCGCGTCTCGACAAGATCTGCCGCTCCCTCTCTCTGTGCGTAGTTCGCAGCGTCGGGAGAGAGGGGGGACAAGAGGGGAGAATCCCCACAGTGGTATGGGGTAAATTGAAAAAAATTTGCATCAAGAGAAGATGCAAATTTTTACCCATGAACAAAAAAGAAATTTTTTCTCAGAACTTAGTACAAAAATATTGAATTTAGGTACAAAAAAAATATCGTTTTCCTTAAGTTAAGTATAAAAAATATTGTTTCTTTTTAGCTTAGAGCTTAAGTATTAAAACCAACTTAAAATTTAAGTAGACAAAAAAAACAATTTAGAGTTTAAGTGTAACAAGGAATTAGAGTTTGACTGCCTTATAATTATAATTGCAGATTTGAGCACGTAGATTGCAAAAAAAAAAAAAAAAACATGACAATTAAAGTGCGAGGCACTGTTGTAACTTGTAACGGTTCCCGTGACTGCTACTACAATTCGTTGGTTATCCTAGGCGATGCGCGTCCTCGCGCTGATCGCCGGCTGGCTCGGTACTCGGTGCGACAATTCGCACCGACCGCGGTGGCGTCGTGGTTCAGCCTAGGATGAGTAAAACGGGAAAGGGGTTGCCGAAATAATAAGAGGGTTGGCAATATACAATTAATAAGAACAATAATTTGATTTATTGGTGGCTTGTGTCATGAACAAGGCACGCAGCAGCGCAATCGCGATCACACACTCTGCCATACAGGACGCGATTGCACACGCATTGAGAGGGCTTGGTACTCGAGAGGTACTTACATTTGTTGCGCACGCCCTGGCCGTCGCTGGCCGCTTGTCGTCGCCTTGGCCAAGGATCGCCTCTCGTCCTGCTCGTGCTGTTGGTCCGTGCACGCGGCACGCAAGAGTTAAGCGGCAGTCGGTTGCCGCACACAAGTCAACGCGTGGAGATCCGGCACGCGAAACCGCTTCACGTGTCCCGACAATTAAGCCCGTCCGAAGGCGTACACGCGAGTCCAAGTCGTACGTACCGCACGCACCCGCGACATTCGGCGCTACTCGTTCACGCTAGCCCGGGTCGTGCATCAGGGTACACGCACTTGCGACGTACGGCGCGATATTCTTACGCCCGACGCGACTTTTCGCGATTCCGGGACCACGTCGATGTGGTCTTCTCCACGTCCGAAAACGATCTCGCCGCGCTGCTCACATTCGCGTGGCTCGCAGGAGCGAATTGATCACGTGACCAATTCGTCACCCCTGCTCCAAAATAGTCGATGGCATCATGCGTTTCACGACACGCAGTATCCCCACTCACACATACTCGCATTCATGCGTCTCGCTGCTACTGCTGCGTGGAAAAACATAGTTCAAATGGTATATTTCACATAAGTATGGCTGAGGTGGCGAGAGAGCTATGACGGCGTAACGCGACCGTCACAAACTTAATGATTAGAGCGAGCTTTTTAAGCTTTTTTCTTGTGGCTTTTTTGTGCAGCGCTGTACGTGTGCTCGGTAAGAAACGTAACTTTTTTATTTGAATTAACTTAAGAATTAACTTTAGAATTAACTTTAGAATTAACTTTAGAATTAACTTTAGAATTAACTTTAGAATTAACTTTTGGATTCGCTGTCTTTGGTGCTTTGATTAAGTTAGGCCGACTAGCAGTGGCAGTATTATCTTTAATGACGCTAGTTTTTGGCAAGGGAAGACTAGCCTGAGATTCGTTAAAATCAACAGCGAGCTCTACGTCCGGGAAGAGTTTCTCAAAATCATTTAAGTGATCCTGATCACTCACGATCTCCTGACTAATCGCGTTGCTAATTACTACGTTTGGCTCCATGTTTTCTATATCTGTTTGTGTGCCGAAGGCCGGTTTAAGTCGAAGTGTGGAAATGGCTTTTCGCTCCTCGACTCCTCGTTTATTGCGCCAACGAATGATGTAGAAAGCCGGAGATGGGCGAGAATCAACTCTGTAAGGTCCAAGGTAAGGTGGATCAAGAGGTTTCTTGATAGGATTCGCTCTAATAAACACCTGTGTGCAAGTGGGCAATTCTTTATGCAAAAAAGGCGTTGTTTTGCTGTGATGTGAAGTGTGGGCTGGTTTGATTGAGGCCATGTAGGCGCGGAATTTAGACTTGAATATTTTTCGATCGCGCTCAGCGTCTTGCGAGGAGAAAAACTCTCCAGGGAGTCGAAAACTTGACCCAAAGACGATCTCTGACGGACTTGCATCGATATCCGAGCGTATGCGTGTGCGTAAGCCTAGCATTACGAATGGAAGAGAGTGCGTCCAGCTATTCGAGTTTTCAAAGCACATAAGTGCTGCTTTGAAATCACGATGCCACCTTTCGATTAGGCCATTTGACCTCGGATTGTATGGCGTAGTGTGGATATAATGCGTACCGAGGAGGATGCAAAGTTGCTTGAAGATATCATACTCAAACTGAGCACCTTGGTCTGAGGTAATGACAGCCGGAGCACCATAACAGGATACCCAGGTGTCAATGAAAGCTCTCGCGACCGTGGAAGCTTGCAAGTTTTTGATCGGTACGGCTTCGGGCCACCGCGCGTAACGATCGATCATCGGTAACGCGTATGTGTAACCTTCGCTCTCTGAAAGAGTTACTATGTCGATATGGACATGCGAGAATCTGTCGTCAGGTACAGCAAAGTGCGCTGGAATTAATTTATTGTGTCTGCTAATTTTATTTTGCTGGCAAGGCAAGCAAATTTTACACCACGCAGCGATGTCACGAGACATGCCAGGCCACATGTACTTTCGCCTGATAAGTCTGTCTGTAGAGGACGGGTCTGGGTGTGAATTTTTGTGAAAATTTCTCGCCTCAACGACTTGGGAATGAAGGGACGGATAATGTCATCAGCCATGTCGCAGTATAATGGAACGTGTTGATTGTTGACAGGCCAAATTAGGCGCTGCAACTTTATAGGGTGTTTTTCATCAGAGATGATGTGCGTAAGCTCTTCGTCTTTGAGCTGCTCGGAGGAGAGCTTTGTAATGGACAGGTCTGTGGGAAACGCAAGTGCGTCGATTTGACCACCAGTGTCCGAAGCAGAAGTAGCAGAGGACGATTCAGGTGCATCTGCGCGTGAGAGTGCATCTGCGACCGAATTGTCTTTACCTGGCAGGTATTTGATAGAGGTGCAATATTGAGAGATATAAGCCAATTGGCGTTGTCTCACAAAAGGCGCGTGCTCTGGAGCTTGCACAAAGGCATATTGGAGAGGCTTATGATCGCAATAGATTTCAAAATGTCGACCTTCGAGTTCACTGTGAAAGTGCTTCACTGCCAAGTAGATAGCGGTCAGCTTGAGATCGTAAGGTGAGTATTTCTTCTGTCCGGTAGTGAATTTTTTAGAGAAGAACGAAAGAGGTTGCCACCCGAGCTCCGTTTCTTGCTCGAGAACAGCGCCTGCAGCCAGAGTCGAAGCGTCGGTGACAAGGCGTAGCACAGCACTTTCTTTTGGATACGCTAAAAGTGTAGCACTGGCTAGAGCATCTTTGCTGCTCTAAAATGCTGCAGTGGCCGCACCTGACCAGAGAATCGGAGTGCGATCTTTCTTTTTAGATCCACTTATGAGAGAATTGAGAGGCAAAAGCAGCTCTGCTGCATTTTTAATGAAAGGCCTGTAAAAATTTATAACACCTAAGAATCTACGCAACTCGTCTACGTTAGTGGGTTGAGGAAATTCTGATATGGCTTTCACCTTATCGGGCAGAGGAGAAAAACCTTTGGCGTTAATGAGATGAGACAAAAATGAGACCTCCGTTTTTGCGAAAACGCATTTGTCTACGTTGAGACGTAGATTGAACTTATCTAATCTTTTTAGGACAATTTTTAGATGACTTTGGTGCTCCTCCATCGAATGTGATGCGATGAGAACATCATCTATGTAAACGAAGAGAAAGTCGAGATCTCCTAATGCTTCGTTGACATAACGTTGAAACGTTTGTGAAGCATTTCGAAGCCCGAATGGCATGAATAAAAACTCAAAGAGCCCGAACGGCGTGATGAGAGCCGTCTTCGGGATGTCTTCAGAGGCCATAGGGATTTGGTTGAAGGCTTGATAAAGATCCAGTGTCGAAAAGACTGATTCCCCATGCAAAATGGATGTGAAATCGTGCATGTTCGGCACTGGATATTTATTTGGGGCCGTGACAGCATTAAGCCTTCTGTAGTCGCCACAAACTCTGTATTCACCGGGAGATTTCTTGGAAACGATATGAATGGGCGACGCCCAGGCACCTTCCGACACGTGCCCTCTTCGCACCATTTCGAGAATTGCTGCCGCGCAGCTTTGAGCTTCTCTGGCGTGAGGCGTCGTGCACGCTGAGCGATGGGCTCACCTGTGGTTTTTAATGAGTGAAGAACCTTTGAAGCTCGAGAGCCAGGTGAGCTTCCTGAGTTGATGACTTCCGGAAACTGAGTTAACAACGTTGCAAATGGATGTGAAGGGTCAATGAGACTGATCCCTGTGATGGTCGCTGAGGCCAAGTGCCCTTTAGCTGTCAATTTTGTGACGTTGTCAATGAGTCGCCGCCGTTTGAGGTCTGGTAGAAGATCGAAATGTACAAGCGCATCTGCTCCCAAAATAGAGTACGGTACATCTGCAATAACGAAGTTCCAAGTGAGATCACGGCGAAAACCAAAGTTGAGCGAGTTGAGGCGAGAACCGAAAGTAGAGATAACTGTGCCATTGGCAGCGTGAAGTGTGAGTGAAGAAGGTAATGAAGTGTCATTTTTATTTTTAGGCACTACCGAGATTTCAGCTCCTGTGTCAATCAAGAAGATCAATGAAGAAGTTTGATCTTTGATGAAGAGGCGTTTGGAGCTTGAAACGCCCGGAACACTTGCCTCACATATGTCCAGGCCAATTAGTTTAAATTTCTCGACTCACGCCATTCTTTCTCATATTTGGGAGCCGCGCAAGGTGTACCTGGGCAATTCTTGGCTTTCTCTTTGTACCTGTAGTGGTAGAAGCAGAGGTCTCTATGTGGGCCAAAGTTCATCCTTGTTTGAGATTTAGAGCGTTCATATTTCTCCTTTTTATCCACGGAACGAGATCTTCTCGAGTTGGTTTGAGCTGAGATCGCACAAATCACCTTCTCTGAAATACGAGAGATCAAGTCCTCTTCTGAGAAAGGTGCGCTGAACTCAGGTGAGATGGAGGCAATTTGAGTGTAGCCTAAGGGTTTAAGGCGCTCATGCAAACGGTCGGCCTTGGCGATGGCTTGTTGTGCATTAGAGCTGGTGATCGCCTCATCGAGCTGGACAGCAAGTTCATTCGGGAGAGCTCTGGACCAAAGCAGCAACAAGGTGTTGTCTGGTACGTGTCCTTGAGCTAGAGCTTGCATCTCTGTGAATAGCTCTGAGGGCTTTTTATCAGCAAGAGTACACTCACGAAAGAGTTGATTTATTTTTTCTTGAACTGACTGAGAGAATTTTTTTATCAGATGATCCTTCAATGTCTCATATTTATTTTCCAGAGGAAGTGAACGAATAATTGGAGAGATTGCTTTGCAAATGGCAGGTGTCAGCGCCTTGAGCAGAGCGCAATGCTTTGTGTAATCATCCACGATGTTGAGCAAGTGAAGTTCACTTTCAAAAAGCATGAACCACAATGCAGGATCATATTGAAAGAAGGGAGGTACTGTCACAGACCTGCTCCTGTATGCCGCATTGGCAAAAACAGCCTGAGTGTAAGGTGCTCCAGTATGCGAAGTCTAAATGAGACTGGTGCTTGGAGTTATTGCTGCAGACGAGGGAGTAGCCTGAGCATCCTGAGTGACAGGTGTGTTCTGGCCTGCTGGCATAAAGGTTGTAGCACTAACTTGTGTGTATTGCCAAGAAGGAGTTTGAAAATTGACAGCTGGAGCAGTGAAATTAGAATACAACGTAGTAGGGCATGTGAAGCGAGGCCAAGAGCTGCCAACCTGCGCAGAATTCAGCCCAAAACCAGTGTTGGAGATAGAACCTGTGTTGATCTGGGAAGTATTAGTTGAAGATGAGTTGAAAGAAAAAGGTTTGATATCAGGATTCATTGTGTAGTTGGACGAGTTAAACAACAAAGGCTGAGAAGTGCCGGTTTGACAGGAGACAGAGCTGACTGGGACAGTTGAACTGGGTTGCGAGACAGGACTCGAGTTAGCTGAAGAAGTAGCCAAGGTGTTCGATAAAGCTTGACTCGTAGCCGGCACTCGAGACAGAAGCATTGCCTGAGAGGTGCGAAGCTCTTCGAACTGACCCTGCAGTAGTGCAACCTGTGCTTGGAATTTTTTTATGAGTCTTAACTGACTTTCAGTCGGTTCACCATCATCTGTCAAGATGGAGTCATCGTAAGTTTTTTTATCATCATCTGACATGATGAAAGGTGTCACTAGAGTACGAGCACTGAGAGTCAGAGAGATGATAACAGGCTTATATGAAAAAGAAGGAGAGAAAAGAAGAAAAAAAATATCAAAGTATTCTTTTTTTTTTTTGAGCCTGGGTCACAGCAGTAGAGAGATCTAAACACAAAACGAGAGCGACAACAACTTGGAGTCGAGGGACGAGCCACCTATTCCACACCTATCCCAAAAAAAATTCTATCTAGTGTCACGGTTCATGTGAGTCTCGCATGATTCTACTCAGCAGCAGAATATGTGGGACTCGGCATGCCTAAATGCGCTTTGCAAATAATGTATGAGCTGTATGAAACACTTAAACACTAAAAGTCATAAATGTCTTGTGCACTGATAGCCTGCAAAACGAACAAAATTTGTGTTAATCCCGCAAGAGTCAAGTGCACTGTCACAGTTTTCTTCTGCTGCTACTCGAAGTGAGGCTGAGTCGTCGTGTAGCTTGAAGCGTAGCCTGCTGCGCTGCTTTGCGCGACCTCTGTGCGCTGCGCCGTGTAAGCTGCTGTGTGGCGCGCGACTGTGAGGGGAGGCTGCACGTCGGAAGAGACGGCCGTGGACCTTCACTATGCCGCGTGACCAAAGATGGCTGCCGTTGGCCGTGTGCGTCGCTAGCAAACCGTCTTGGCGCCAAAAAATGGCGATGACGCAACAGGTAGCCGCACGTGGCCGCGTGCAGGGCTTATGTTTCGCCGAGCTGATGTGAGCCGCACGTGGCTGAGGCCGACGTGCAGAAGATGCAGCGATGCTTGCGTATGCGATGAGCCGCGCGTTGCTATGGCCGACGCGTCGTTGAAGCTGCGTCGTCGTCGAGACCAGCGTGGCAGATGCCGATGCACCGGTGATGCTCGCCGTCGTCGTCTAACCTAGCGTGGTAGACGCCGATGCGCTGGTGATGCTCGCCGTCGTCGTCGAACCTAGCGTGGCAGATGCCGATGCGCTGGTGATGCTCGCCGTCGTCGTCGAGACCAGCGTGGCAGATGCCGATGCGCTGGTGATGCTCGCCATCGTCGTCTAACCTAGCGTAAAAGACACTTCTTCTGGCACTCGCGAGCGCGATAAACGTTTTTTTTTTTTACGAAAACGTCAGCGCGAGACGAGCAGCACGAGCAAAACTGACTTTTTTTGTAAAGATGGCGAGAGCGCGAGTTGAGAGAGACGAGTGCGTAGATTTTCCGATTTCGTGGAAAAAAATTGCGACGAACTTTTCGTTTTGATTCGCCCTGGTGTGCTCGTTGATTTTACCTGAACGTCGTCGTCAGGAGCGTCGGGGTCACCATTGAGGGGAATCCACGTGGAAGAGGTCCCCAAATTCTCTGGGTCAGGGCTTGAAATCACTTGACACAAGGGTTAAGTTAACGGTCGTTTATAAGTGTGTCGCTCTGCGCGTCTCGACAAGATCTGCCGCTCCCTCTCTCTGTGCGTAACTCGCAGCGTCAGGAGAGAGGGGGGACAAGAGGGGAGAATCCCCACATAAATGTTTATGAAAAAAATTTTAATAATATTTTATTACACATCAACATATCTTGCTTTCATATTACATTTAAACTTTTTTTTAAGTTATTAAATACTCTTTACATTTCAACTTATCATTTATCTTTCGTCCTTAAACTATTAAATAAACATTTATTTACGCTTACATAAATAAAAAACATTATTGTTTGAAATAAAAAAAATAAACTTCTCAAGTTTAAACAATATTTTTTTTACATTTAACTGATAATGAATTTCTTAAATCAAATTGACCATTCTTCTTTTGATAAAGAACTTAAAAATAATAACATATTCAAATGACTTCGATTGTCGCATTTAATCAGCCTGGCTCGAGAAAACAATCTCTCACAAGGGACAGATGTAGCGAGAACTGATAAATGATTCAGAGCTATTTTGCTAAGATTAGGAAAAGTACTTCTATTACTTATCCAATGATCAAAAATATTGGATGTTCTTGGTATTAATAGACATTTTAAATAATGTTGTAGCTCAAAGTCAGGGAAGCATGTATTGTCAAAATTTTTATCGACAAGATTATTATGAAAATTCCATATGCTATCACTTATTTTTGTTGATGCTTTTTTACTAATCAAATTACTACTAGTACTGGATGCTTCATCTTCTAATAACGATTTAATATTTGAAATAGCAGAATCAAATGCAAACAGGTCACTGTAATGTACTTTCTTGAACCGTGTGTCTAAAATTGTACTTATTGCTAATAATATCGATTTTTCAAAATCTTTAAATCAGTGACATTTAACTTAAAATATTAGCCTTGAATTTTTCTCCAATTTCAGTTGTAGTCTCATAGTCACTCATTTTTTTTTCTAAACAATTAACTAGCGGTATGATTATACTTGATTGAGAACGCCACCACTAGAGGGCGTCGGCCTCAGAGAGTCACACGTACGGTAGAAGCGGTCGAGTTTTCGGCATAAGTACGAGCTCGGCTCACGGAATATTAGTTCCCTGGCAAATGCTATCGGTAGGTGCAAGTGTACTTGGGCTCGCGGTCGAAGAGATTTATCTCTTGGTTCACTGCGAGCTTACGGGGCTGTCGGTCGGAGAACTTGTTCTCGGCTCGCTGACGACGCTTGTAAGGTGACGGTCGTGGGGCAACCCAGGCTCGCTGTCGCTCAGGTGCCCCTTGTAGCCTGCCGGCTAGCTAAACTGACATTTTGCAAGCGCGACTCTTGCGACGTGCGGCAAGAGTCGGCTACTTACACTCGGCGACGCCGACAAATCAATTTTGTTGAGTATTGTCAAAAGATTGATCGGCCCGAGCTTGCGATATTGTCCCGCAGCTCGGTCAAATTCGTTCATTCAAATACAACTATTTATGTTATCTTATATATATATGGGTCAGATTCAGAATTTTTCAAATAAACCTGCGGACGAGGTTCACGGATTTTCTTGAAATTTTGGTATGTTATAGTACATCATAAAAGGGTCCCAAAACCAAAATTTTAGACCCCCTCCC
>CACVKI010145607.1:21802-57952 GCA_902732785.1 Trichogramma evanescens | reverse complement strand
CTTCTCGGCCTTTTGGCTAAGATCAAAGTCTTAGACATGGGCCGACGATCTCCGCCGTGTCAGGAGTCATGGGCACGGCGGATCATATATATTCATGTTCACATCGAACCCTCAGAGCCGATTCTCATCGCGCCCGCAAGGCCGATTTTATCGCGCGCTCAGGGCCGATTCAAAATTATCTTACATTGTTTTACATAGTCATTGTGTCATAATATACCCCCACCAGGAGTAATGGGTGGGGGCCCTTATTTACATGTAAACCTACCTCCCAGTCGAGGCAGTTTTTTGGTGCCCACGCACCCCTCTAAACAAAAATTTATCCTTTTAATAACTAAACCCTTTCTTAAATATAATTTTTCATGAGGAAGCTCTTTGCCAATAAATTGGCAGCGGTTCTTTTTTCGCTTCATAGATAAAAGGCACCTAGTGCATATAATATTTCTCGTAAACTTTCCAGCTGAAATTGACTTTTCTGTTTTGACCACAGGACCATACTCGACTGATTATTGTACTGTTCTAAGGCTTGGTAGTTTTTATTCCCGGACTCTTAAACTATTATTTTTTTTAATTTCAAGTGTATTTTATGTGGAAGGTTTTCTCAAGGTTGCATTGCTTCCTTGGAACATATATACGTGAATGTCTGAAAATGTTTACAAGAGTTCACTATGCTCAATTCAAATGTTCATGATACTCCAACCGAAACTAACCTTTTTCGTCCCGGTAGAAAATACAAAAATAGTACATTACGGGCCTAGCGAGCGAACAACTAGAAAGCCTCAGAGCATGTGTAATTATTGGCCGAGGCGAAGGAAATGTGTTAAATTTCGTCCGTTTGGCCCGAAACGGGTTAAGAATAAGGATCTGGATTGAAAGCTTTTATTTGTTTTTGGTTCTTTTTTCGACGTTTTTTGCACGTTTTTCAGCACTTAATGGCGTCTCCAAGCCGTAATAATGATCAAATCATTACAAAAACTTATAAGGCAGTAGCTTTTAAAATGTTAAGAAAGCTCTGAGAATCGTACAAGCGATGTAGAGTGCACAGATCGACTAGAAATGTGTTTTTTCAAAAATTTGAACAATTTTCCACAAAAAAGCTTTCATGCACTTGTTTTAAGTCACTATAATTTGCTAGAAATTATTTTATTGTTTGCAGTGAGTGTATATTTCGGAAAAACGTAAACTTTCGGCCTCTGAAAAGGGGTAATGGACAAAATCGAACAAAATTGAGGGACATTTCTGATATGCCAACCAATATGTTTATCATATTGGATATAAAATAATACTTAATAATACTTAATTATTTATATAATTATTTATTTTATATTATTATTATGGGGACACTTTTCGGCCCAGCTATTAGGACCCTCGCTTCGCTCGGGCCCGAAAAGTGTTACTTATGGCCCGAGTATCGAACAACGTTTTATAGTACTGTGCCAAGTTCACATTTGTGCCCCCTTTTCCGATGCATAAGTCGCACTTTCTGGTACCGCAAAGTGAGGTTAGCGCACGAGCGTATGCGACTGTGATGCGAACGCCGCGGTGCCAGAATGTGCGACTTATGCCACCGAAAAGCGGACCATAAATGTGAACTTATGCCACGCAGTGCTATAAAAGAAACATTTTGACGCCTTGAATAAATAGCACAGATAAAAATGAAAGAGAAATAGTACATTTTTGATTTAGATAATTTCAGTAGTAGGGTAAACTGCCCAGTTAATGACCGAATTGTTGTTTTTTGGCGTTAGAAAAACTAGAAAAAATGAATGATTGCGTTTAGAAAAAAACTGAATAGATCATCGCGTAGCTAATTAAATGTTAAACAAATTAAAAATACAGGAAAATTATTTTAGCTTCGCTAATGTTATTTAAAATGATGATTTTACGAGTTTCCTGAAAACGCCTGTTAATGACCACTTGCAGAAAATATCTCCAGTAAATGACCGGGCGACATCTAGTAAATGACCGATATACTCTCTTATAAGTTCTTATCAAAATTAAACACTACCCTTTGTTTAGATGATCAAATCTAATCATAGATCCTTGTTACTTGTTTAGTGCTGGTCGAATCAGTACCGTTTAAATTGATTTTATTCAAAAATCAGACTAAATAAATTAATGGCAAAACTCATCTGTACACTATTGTATGTACAAAGAAGTGGTCATTAATTAGCTGTATGCCAATCGACGCCTTGTCCAGTTAATGACCGCAAAAAATTTTTCAATACTTGTTTATTTATAGTTAATATAAATTATATGGGTCGAAAGTTGGATCAAACTATAGGTATAACATTGCTCAATGTTGGACAAACATTATAAATTAGATTAAAATTCGTATATTCAATTTATAAGTAATTATTAATCTAGTGGTCATTAACTCGTAGGTGGTCAGAAACTGGGCAGTTTACCCTAGTAGTAGTAGTTTATTGGCGTTCAGATGTGAATTACATAGCCACGAAACTTTCAGATTCAGAAAATAAAGATACTCGCCATCTATATGGTTTAAATTTTTGAAACAGTTAAACTGTCATTTTTCGGTCATTAGGTCATTATTAATGTTGAGTATTTCTACGGCGATTTAATGTCTTTCAATACATGGAAATCTCGCAGACAAGTTTGTTAACTTTAGAAAAATTGTTACGATTGTAGGATAGGGATAATAAACTTACTATTTTTATAATGGATTAATACGATAATATTTTATATTTAATAAAATTTAAACATATTTTGTTTTTATCGGATACCATTATAATAGTAGGAATTTATAGAAATAGAAGCATGCTGTTATTAAATCCTTAATGTCAGACTTTTTCAATACGTTCAATCAAAAACACGATTCAAGCTACTACCCAAGAGCTAATGTATTAAAGTATACAACACATACTATAAACTTCAAATGCCTCATCTTTCGTATTTTGATAACATTCAATTATTTTCAATAAGATTTTACCTCATTTTAAACATTTTATTTACATATAAATATACAAAACAGCCCAGTGCATACGATTATGAAGTTAAAACCAAAAACTTACAATTATTTAAAAAATGTATTAATATGAAAATTTTGTTCTGTCTCGAAATTCGAGATAATGACGTTGTTTTTATGGCCAAATTTAATTAAACAAGTCCTAATCAAGTTTATTTCTTACATAATTCAATTTATTAGTGAATAACAATCGCGTCAAACTCTCAAATATTTCGTTTCAAAAATCATTTTGTGTCTGTTAAGTGGGCAATTATTTTACTATTCAACAGCTTCACTCGAGCGTTCGCGTTTTGTTTCAAAAATTTCTTTGGCATGATATTGTATTACAACGAAATTATTTTGAGCTATGACTGTTTATAAAATAAATAATTGTTACTGACACCAATTTTTATTTAGGAAAAATTCATTAAAATATGGAAAATTCTTTACTGAAGAAAAATTAACATTTATTTGATATTCACATTTATTTTAATATTAATTTTCCAAGTATATAACTTAAATTTTTTTTCCAACTACTTTGATCTTATTATTTTTCAATTGAAAATTTAGTAGCATATTATCAATAACTTCTGTGAAGTGAAAGTAGATTTTCCAATTTAATTGGCGCTGGAAATAATACATATTATTGATTTTTTTCTTCATTTCCCAAGAAGTACATTCATTACAAGTATATTATAACCCTGCAACAAATTATAGTGTGATCTACTATTTAAAAAATGTACAATTAACTTTGTGTGTAAAATGACTTTGCTGATTGATCATCAATCGCCTTCGAATGATTCATGAGTGTTACTATACTTTTTCCATACACATATCATTACATAATATATTATATTTATATATTTATACATAAGAACTTTTGGCCATCAGCTATGTTATCATAAATATTACACTATCGTATAATTAGACATACACTATTTAATTCCAATTGTTTCAAATAATTATAAACGTGCATGACAGCGTTGACAGAGCTTTACACTTCATGTTTTTCAAATCAAACATTTAACTCCAATTTACACTAACACCGCGATTCATCTAAATGTGCTATTCTTTTGTCGAAAGCGATTCTGTACTGTTTTCCGATGTGAATCCGTTTATGACCTGCATGCATCCGTCTATAGCGGCACCGCCGGAACTCGTTGGCGAGTTGCTCGTACTTCTTGCTGTGTGATTTGCCAACGAGTCTGGCGCCATTGGCGCTGTCGGGGATACCAGACCCTCTTTCAAGCGCTTTTTCTGTTTCATTCGGCGATTCTGAAACCAAATTTTCACCTGCGTCTCGTTCAGCGCCAGGGCCGAGGCAATTTCAATGCGACGGGCTCGCGTCAGGTACTTGTTGAAGTGAAATTCCTTTTCGAGCTCCGTCAATTGTTTGTTGGTGAAGTTGGTTCGCCCGGTATTGTTGTTGTACGCCCCGGGTGAACCAACCGCTGCTGCAGTTATATTTAACGATAAACCGTTCGACGCTGCTGATGTTGCCACACCAGAGTTCGAAGCTGGCATATTGCAAGAATTGTTGGGTGTAGACGAGGGATAAACCTGGTTTACATTTCCTAGTTGCAGCGCCGGAATATTGTAGTCTCCCAAAATTGGATTATTTTTTGGAGCTGAAAAAAAAAAAATAATAACTCATTTAGTGATGATTGTTTTTCATAAAAATGTTATTATTTAATCTTTAAATTGTTTTTACGTCTATTTCTGTTATAATGCTGCTAAACTAATAGTACTTCAAGATTTAAGGGGTCACGCGGTGAGGGTCACTACTAATAAAAGCTATTCTTATAGTAGATCAATGAGTATTACTGCCATCTTATGGGATTAAATACCGATCTATAACAATACGTAGATTAAAATATCGCTTCAAATCTGTTGGTATTTGAGCGCACGATTGGAAAAGCTGATTCATCTGTTGCAGCTGTTGACGAATTATTCAGTAAATGTTTAATTAAAGGGCTGAATTTTTCTATGCTTCAATAAAGTATTTTTCTCGAATAATTGTTATGATTACTGACCCTAAAGTTAGATATGTCAGCTTTTTTAAACTAAAATAATTGTTTAACATTATTAAACTAAAGTATAAATATTATCATTTTTATCAAATATATGCAGGTAATACATTTTACGATAAATATTATGATTGATTCATAAATTTCTTCAAATTTCTGCATATATCAACACAGACAATTTCAATTAAGAAGATTCTTATTGTATATATTTCAAGTGCTTTCAAATTTTTTTCTTTTGCAATTGCCTAATGTGCTATTCGTCCCTTTTTTTCTTCTTTCTCTTCTCGATAATGGTATTATAAAAATTCGGATGTGCGAAGATGCTTGCTTGTCAATTTACTTAATGGAAGAGAGAAAACGAGGTACAAAAAAACTGTTACCTCTGGTGTTGGGCGTGATATTATGTCAGCAAGAAGGTACGCATACATTTTATCTTAAGAAGTGTAGGCTTAAGCATACGTTTATATTCATTTTCAATGATATTATTATACATAAATAACCGAACATTTGTCAATGAATATTGAATATTCCACTGGGTTCGCTGATGATATCCATTAGAAAACTTAATGGTAATTCATCTCAATGCAAAACAAGTAATGTATAAGTGAGTTTCTGCAATTTTTTTTCTTGTTTAAGCGACGTCGCGTTTGCGTATACCGAGCAAATTATTTCCTAAATTGATGAATGAGACCTTACATAAGAGAAGAAAAAAGTATCCACGACTCGCGTGCGACTTCTCACCTCGTGGAGCTTAATAGAACTTGTCTAACTTGATTATTTGCTAAGCAACTCACCAGAATTCGAGTGCCAGGCGTTACCTAAGTGACTGATAGCTTTTTCACTTATTTATATGCATAATGTGTACCACTTTTTCGCCCGCTTCTATTGCATGATCAAATATAAAATATTACATTCTGAATTTTCATAAAATTTAATAACACAAAAATATCTTTCATTCGCCCTAGAGAATAAATTATTTACATTAGTTTTTATTTCTCCGATTGTAAGACTTTAATTCGAAATTGCAAAATAAATAGCTCGAGCAGTGCCCGAGGCCAGGTGATTTCTAAGCAGAGATTGCGAGTCCATTGACTGCATTATACACACTGCCGACGGTCGGAAATTATTTGTCGCGCTGACAAGTGGGTGCTGTTATATGTATGTGTATATGCAAAGACTGCGATAAGGTTGACTCGAAGCCCCCTCGAGTTTGGACACTGGTGAAGGTGCACACACAAAGGCGAGGCGTCGACGAGCCGCTAATTATCTCTCTCTGTAGGTCCTTTCGTCCTCTTCGATATGTCACGAAGTCTCCTGCGCGCCCAAAAAAGAAAGGAAGAGGTTTCGAGACGTATTCGCGATTATGATATTGTCGGATGACGAGCAGCTTATAAAATATTTGACTTCGATATTAATGTATGCGACCGACTATATACGAAAAAAAGTTCGAAATTGATATATGTTGTTTCAATAATCAAGCGACTAAGAGCATAAGAGATTGTTTTCTTTGCTTCTTCTTTGTGGCTAAATTCTTTGAATAACTCAAGGGCAAAAATTTCGATCGTTTTGAATTTTAATAAAGCTGTTGATATTTTTTGATGCTAGATCAAGTGAGCCATGTTATCATGGAAGTAATAAAACGTGTTGTTATATTATCACGAGCATAGGGAACTCGGTGGCTAGTTTTGTGATTACTGAAGGGATAATTATTATTGCTGCTGTTAAAGTTAATTTTGTTATTACTAAGAGAAGAAAATAATGAGGACGCGTGCAAGTTTACTCCGTAGTCCAGTACAAGGTGTATATCGATTTTTCGTTTTTCTCACCGACTCAAGCACAGATTTGCATTATACAGTTAAACTGAGCATACGGTCGTTGCAAGTACTAAGCTACACGTGGAACATTGTATTCAAATGGATATTTAAATTTTTTCATCCTTACATTTTGAACTATTATGTCTGGGTGCGTTGTTAGAATTATTCAATAATGAACGAGAGAGGAACTTTTTTGAATAACTTATTAATTGTAACCTATGGTACAAATCATTTCCGCATGCGCTTGCGAAGAGGATGTGTACTGTTTTTAAAATTTGTCTTGCTGCAGTTTGTTTTTTCCGGCTTAAAGCTCTCGACGTAGTTACATCAACGAAACGCTTCGTCAGAATGTTGCAACAAACAATTTTTTACTTTCGTTAAAGTGGATATTTGTATTACAATACCGAATTGATTTCTGCGCAAATATATCGACCAAAATATGATTTATTTAATAGACAGGATATTTACGTATACATTTTTATATTTTACATCAATCGGTATATCTTTTTAAATAAACCACGCAGATGACTAATATATCTACGAATAGTAATAATAGTAAAAAACGCCATGATTTTATACGCTGTGCGTTAAGGCACGTGATTACATATTTGATGGAAAAGACGATAGCGATCAAATACACCTGGCCCGTTGCGTATTAGTGTGAGGGTTGCTTTCGGAACTCTTATGAGGTAAGCTACACGGGTTATTATTGCGTGCGTACATGTATGTATAAACACAGGTTCGAGGGTTGTGAATCGCGCGACTGTCTTAATTTCAATAATTTAGACTCGGATAAAAAAGTTACAAACAATATTATGTAATAATGCACAAAATAGTTAAAAATTCATTGTTCCCTATTAATTTGAACATTTTATCGCCTAAATTGATCCATCCCTGGGTTGAGAAGTATCTCTTTCAAAGTTTGACGCGCGTGTCACGAAGTTGCATGCTCCGTGTGACCCACAAAATGAATCAAACTTTTTAAAAGGCTTTGAATAATATTTGCATTGCATAATGCCAGAACGAGGGGTTGGACGATACTTTTCGTGCTCATCTGTATGTATGTATTTTGTGCGCGCGTGAAATTTAATGCCACTAGAACCGAGGAGCATTCGACAGATGAGTCTCGTTTGTTTGTACAACGGATTGACTTTCGTCGCTTTTTTTGTCACATTTGCGTGCGTCAGCGAGTGCGTAACCGCTCGAAATTATACAAATACTAGACTCGATGCTAGGAATTTTTGTCGCATACTTCCAACGTTTTCACGCACTAATTTATTGTTTTTATCGAATTTTTATTTATACAATACATAAATTAATCCAATGGCTGAAATAACAAAACTTTTCTTGCAGGACCACGTAACCCACTCCGGGTGTGTACCTTTGCGTATTGAGATAATTGGGAATTCTTTTTTTTGCTTCACTCGTGCCGAACGTCAAGAGACACAAAGTTATTCGAATAATCTTCATTGTATATATCAGACTGGTTGTTACGTTTGGCCATTTGTGTTTTTTTTTTGACGCAAAAGAATCTTAATCATCGGGAAAGTCCAAATGGATATGATAATTAATTTTCTTTAAACGGAAGCGATGGAAAAAAATAAATGTACCATTTTTATGGAAACTTTTTATGTTTGTGACACGAAAGAAAATTGGCCAAGATAAGAGGTTTTTTTTTATAAATAATACAAAAATGGTTGAGCTTTCTTACTTATTAAAAGGTCAATTTATACATCTAATTTTTTGTATTGAAAAAACGAAATAAGTGCGTGGAGGAATGACTTGTTTAATTGGAGCAATAGGCAGTCAAAAAAATGAGTTAAAAAGAATACTCGTGTAAAATTGACAGAGCTCGGCACACCATACGAGTAGGTACGATCGTCCTACTTAGTTGCGCCATTTCGTTCGTAACTTGGAGATTAAATCGCTCACCAGCACTGCAGTGTACTTGATATTATTATTTACAAGCTTGCCACGGAGAACGGGCCTGAGCTAAGAAATCTATAAATGACCTTATTTTTCTTCTGAGCACAAGCACAGTATACACATTTTTTATGTCACTCAGTGCCGTGTGCAGGTGATCGTGTACGAAAATGCGATTATATTTACATTTTATGCTCAATTGAAATGTTACAGCAGTTAGTTAGCTATGGGCGAGCTAGTAATACAATAAAGAATAATGTATATTTTATGCTCGAATTTGCTTATGTCAGGCCAGTGATGATGAAGCTTATTACAGCGGGGCCACGCGCGCTCCGTAAATCAACTCCTTGGAGAGGCACATACATATAGGAGCAAAGGCGCGCGAGGCTGCGATCGTATCGCGCGTACCACCTGATTAAGTCCGAATTTTGACGTGCGTGTATGTGTACATGGCGACTCTATTGTAGCGCTGCCGAGAAATAATCGAGAAATTCATAACGCTTTGTATGGATCATGAGAAAAGTGACTAGCATATATTGTACACTGTGTGCTGGCTAGAGAAGTTGTCCGCTCGAGCAAGAGAGAGAGAGAGAGAGAGAGAGAGAAAGTAGACGAGCGTCTCAGACACGAGTTCGGAGCTTTGGAAAATTTCCAGCGATACTTTTCCAGTTTGCCGTAACATCGACGTAATAGCGCGCCAACCTATAGCACGAGTTTTCATTTAAAAAAAAATCGCTTTGCTCGATCAGCAATAGCCTACCTTATCATGCGAAGATTTACATCCAATACATGCGATACAAACCCGAGTACACACATACTTATATGTATGAAGTAGAACTGGGCTCGTGAAAAGAAGCGATCACGCGAGAATAATGGCTCGAGCGTAAAAGATTTTGGTCGAACGTAATACGATATACATAAAGAGGGCTTATATGGAGATGTGGTAATAGAGAGGGTGAGAAAAGTTTTTCAAACGACGACGGATAATCTCTTGTATATCTTGTAATCTATTTGTCAATCTTATATCAATCTCGGGAGGAGGCTCGTGAATTTTAAATTCCCATATGCTCGATGCTGTACGTTTTCTGGCATTCAGCGGGATTTGACGGAGCTTTTATCGGTCTCGAGTTCAAAAGTACAAGCAAGTAACAGTTTACATTTTACTGAAGTCCAAATTAGCATGAAGTATTCTTCTTAACAGAGCAGTCAAAACTTCAACTACTTGCTCGCATGTACAATTATTATTGTATATAATACGGCTATAGGTGTTGTTACGCGTTTCTTACAGCGGCCGCGAGTATATACAACAAGCACAATTTACATGGTAATTTACCCGTTTCAACTTCGTTCGGCGAAGCAATTCAGGACTTTGAAAAATACATAACAGACAGCCGGCTTACTTCACTCATCAGCGCGGTGCGAGTCCAGGCGGCACGAGTGCATTTGTGTGTTCGAATTCGAGCTCGAGCTCGGACTGTATATGTATACAGCCAAAAGCTTGGCCGCGCGAGAACAGTGAAAAGTGCCGAGCGCGGCGTACTTATAATACAGCAGCGAATACGGAAATGAAAATCGCCGCCGCGTGGCTCGAAGCCGAGTGTGCATGGCATATTATAGTCGGCGCTATTCGAAAAGCCAGCGCCCGCGCCGGGTCGCGGGGGGTAGCGTACTACTACCATGCGCTCGGCGCACACGCGAACGATTCCTGTGCTCGCCAGGCACTTAAACCGAGAGATCCCCTCGCGAGATATCTCGTCTTTTATATATATAAATATGCTGCTTGTGCGGCTGTATAACGCGCGAGCCGCTCGGCTACCGCATATACTTTAAGTCAAACTCACCGAGTATACCTTTAGCTGCTGCTCTATAATACGCGTGTGTGCTTTTTTCAACCCCTAATAAATAAGTTTATGAGACGGAGCGAGAGAGAGAGCCAAGTTCAGGGCTGTCCCGACGGATTCTACGCGCACGACGCAACGCTTGGAGTCGTGCGGGGTTGAAAGGTCTAGCGATGTAAATTTTAATGCAGCTTTTCAGGTGATTTTTAATAGTCCAATAATTTGATGTGAGATCATATCCGATTCGATATTTTTCATATTCATGAAAAGTTAATTAATGCGCAACGAGAATCAATGAGAGTCATGAAATAAACATTTTGAAAAGGAACATTGTCGCAGGAAATTGAGTAACGTTTTTAAGTAACTTGCGGAAGCTAATTTTTTACCTTCATATTGTTTATGAAAAATTAGCTTTGTCCATCATCTAAACTGCAATTTGAATAGGGCTTTACCAATAAACAACTCACTGATTTAAGTATGTAGTAACATTTTGTAGATACTTTTTCCTCAAAATACAATAACATATTTTCACCACCAGTGAGCTAAATTTACTACAATACTTAATTTATCAAATTCTAATAATAAAAGTCCAGTAGAAAAATATTTGCCTCGTTGCTTCGACTCAATCGATTTGATAAAAAATGTTGATGTCTGGATTATTATTTTGCGCAAGACGCGTCCATAGCAAAATAAGACGCGCCTACTCGTACTTTCGTGCTTACATACGATGTACGCCGATGTATAATACGCATTCACGCACACGTACACACACGCACGAAGCACATCGGCAGCATGTGGATGTGTATCATAACGGTACACGTATATACGATCGAGGCGCGTTAGTCCGAGCGCGCAGAAAACACGAAGTCGACGTCGCCTCGCGTCGACTCGTGCGAGAGCTGCGAGCCAAAGGAAATCGAGATTCGTTATTATATGATAGATCGGGTAGCATACAGTTTGACAGGACGCGGCTGCCGTTGCTGCCACCGCTCCTGCTGCTGCTGCAGCTCGATCCAGCTCACCCTTGATATGGCCACGTTTAGTTGCTCTGCGCAGCCAACGCACGGCTCAGACGCACACGCGCACGCACACAAACTCGCTATGTATACGCAGAGATGTTCGAGGAAGGGAAGGAACAGGAAAGACCCTTCTTTCTCTTCGTCTTCCTCCTTTTTTCTCTCGGACCTCGTGGGGATTTGCGCCTGTATATAATATTATATATAAAAGTACATGCGTCAAATGGATGTAGTGTCGGGAATATAAGGGGAAGAGTAAAAGGGGGAGGGCGAAATAACCATTGATGCTGGGCCTCGTATAGCTCGTGCATGCGCGTAAAATACAATCTATTGTGTCACAGCAACCAACCAGGATTAGCGAATAAGTTCAACGAAAACGCGTACGTGTACGTGTGTCCCTGCCACGCCCTTTTTATTTTCACGGGTCTGGATAAAAAAGCTTCTCTCGCTGCGGGTACGAATTAATTCGGAAAAAAATTCAAAACGATCGAGATCGTACATACACACACAAACACAGGCTAAACACTAAAAGCTCACGAAAGTCAACGTCGAGCGACAAAAAATTTGCCCTGAAATTCAGCAAAATTGTTACGTTAATCGCTTATCGCGCACGCAAATCAAGCGGGCGCACGAAAAAAGCATCGAAGAAAGCCGCGCAGAGAAGAAAAGGAGCGAAGAGAGTAGCTCTCATGCGTGAAGCCACGGCCAGTGCACGAAGACATACATTATATATTAGCTTGTATATATATATAGGGTAACCCGATCGTCCAGGACGATAACGATCCGCTCGAAGGCTGCGCGGCGCGCACGGCGGGGACATTTCAGAACTTTCGGCCCAGAGACGTTGCGAGCCGCGCACCTTTCTTTTTCTCCTCTTTTTGGCATGGGCAACAAGTTGCGGAGTCGCCACATTACCACGAAGAGCACATACACACACATACACACATTTATTTAAATTCAGAGCTAGATAAGCGCATATGTGCCACGCGATTTTTGTGCACGTTGAAGCTTTATCAAGCGAGCAACAGACTGGAAGAGCTTGCATGTCAAGTTGCAGTATAAACGCTACGTACGCGCATTTTGCATGCAAGTGTGTGTGTAAACCCTCATCATCGAGTCGTTGCTATTCACTTTATTTATTCGATTATAATGAGATTTTAAGCGGGCGCATACGTAAACGCCCTGCATAATTCGAACTTTGCCCACTTCGCGCTATTGTGTGCGAGTGCATGTTTTCCGCGCTATTAAAGTAAATTGAGCTTCTTGAGGTCTTTTCGAGGCAAGAATTTTCAGGGCTTGCGCGTTTACACAGGCTCGTATGTACATGAGTATACGTGAGTATATGAACTCGTAGCAGCTCAGTGAATCCGAGAATGATGGGGGTCGTAGAGCTTTTATAGCCTTTCTCGATCGCGAATGCATTATTGTGATTAAGAGCTTGTGTTTTTTTCTCCTCTTGCTTTTCTCCGTTCTCTATATGCCTATACGTAGATGGACGAAGCTAGAAGTGCTTATATTTTTATGCCCCTAATAAAGTCAATAAAGTTTTTTGTTCTTCCATTGTAAATCATTTTGGAATTAGTGGAATATCGCTCTGGCTATAAATTCAAAGTATTATACCATTGATAATCAATTCAAAATTCCCGATTCATAACGAGTGGACGAGCAAATTAAAAATAATCAGAACGTATTCGTATACTCGGAGTTGGACGAACGAAGCACGTTGATTAGCGAAACGACAAATATACGCTACGTATATGGCCAATTAAAAATTGCTTAGCAAAAAAGCCTCATGTAAATATAATGACCGAGTGACGTGCGCTTGGCTGTGTCGCAAAACTTTACAGCGGCCGCACCATTGAATTTGTAATGTTTTGCATACGCGAGTACGCGCTCATTGTGAAAAGTCGGAGCTACTTATATGCAGAATTAAAATAAATATTATAGTGCGTGCGTGTGGCGATGTGTGCAATCGATTATTCGATGACACGATACGTCAATATAAAGTAAGCCGCGCCAAGTCGTTGGCCGTAATACATACCGCTCGTCTACGCACATACATATGAGCGATATCAAAACAATAGATTACGTAAATTATTCTTGACCTATAGGTAAAAAAAATTTTTACTTGGAACTATTTTTATTTTTGGTTATTTTTCGACGACAGATCCACATTCGATTAGTGCGAATATTGAACGTAATTCTCGGGAGTGCGTGACAATCGCGCCGAATCTATATCGAACTAAGGCAAAAATTTACAATATCTTCTCGAGTCCCCGAGAGCGATACGATAAAAGAATGCTTTTATCGCGACGTACACAATTATATTGCGGCTTTTTTGTGCGTAATTTTAACCTCATTACTTATGAGCGCAGCGCATCGAAAGTCGAAGGTAAATCGCGATGAGGCAACGATCGCGTACATTTGCATATTAACCTTTGGAAGCGCACACGTCTATTTAAACTGCGCCGAGAAATGCGTCGCGCGGGATCTATTAGCGATTCGCGAGCGTTGATTGCCGACTTATTGCGCCACTTGAGACTCTCTGCGACTCAACCGCGATCCCCACCGATTTGCCACCGAGTAGAGGGAAAGAGAGAGAAAGAGAGCTGCGGTGGCACAGACGCACTCACACACACACACACGCGCACACACTTGTCGCGCATATTTGATTTATAGTCTTGCGTACCAAGACTGACATGCCACTACGCTTCCGAATCGCGAATCATGCGCGTTTCCTTCTCCAAGGATACTCGACTGCGTCGGGCGTTTATCGTCCTCTTATCTCTCGTTTCGCGAATTTCCGATCGTCGGCGCGTTACGAGAGAATAAAAAACGCTTGTCGTGCGCGCTCCTATATGCGCATATTAGAGAGATGCTGCAGTTAAGCTAGGCAGTTGCAGCTTGATAGATTCCACTGCTACCGTTCGCGCGCGGATTAACGACTGCTTAATCGCTTAGAAAATATTCATAGAAGAAATAACGCGAGCAGCGGCTGGGGCTGCAGATTTTTTTTTTTTTTTTTTACAAACGCCGTCGCGTTACACATTGCAAAGCGAGCGCGTTTAGCTGTCAATTTTTTACCTTTCCTCGTATGCGACGAATACGTAAGTTCAGCGAGCTTCGCGGCTATTTTTAATGAATAATCTGATATATGGGTGATAGGAATCAATAATTTTTTTTCCGTCGATAAGATAACGTTGAACGTGCAAGAATCAAATAATCTTTAGCAATAATATATAGCAACAATAAAAAAATTTTTTTTTTCATGTACAATAAATTTAATCCTCGATATATTCAATTACGCAGATCAACCTACGTTCTACGTAATTTTCATGAGCGTATAAAAACTAACGTGTAGCGTTGTTATCCTGTATTTTTGGAATATGGCATATTTTAAAGTCATTATTGAAAAGCTCATAATGAAAAAGAACATCAGTAATTCATTGACGCTGCAAAACATGTGTCGGTACTCAATATGTAAGCAGATTCTTTTAAAATCGTGTTATCCCCGAAGGATCACGTGGCTATTTCAAGGAAGAATGAGAACTGGTAAATATCAGCTCGGTAGATGATGCTGCAAAAATAATTTCTCATTCTCTCCCGTAAGCGCCGTTTCCCATCGTCGCGATATCGCGTCGGGCGCAGCAGCCGATTCGTCGCGTTCCATTGGCACCGTCGCAAAAACCATCGAGATTTCTACCTAGGCAATTTCACGCCTGCTAAATCAATTGACTTTGATACGCTCCTGTGAATTCTATCGACTGCTGCTGCGATAAGCGCACCATATATTGCGACTATCGTTACTATCGTGCATCGTATATACCATTCCTATATAATTTGCTAAAGGACAAAAGTAATTATTTTACCTGCTGGTTTGGGCACGTTCCTCTTGACTTGCATCCATTTGTAGGTGGGATGACTCGGCTGGCGAGTCGGATGCTGCGTCGAGCCCGCCGAGCAGTGAGCCTCGGCCACTACCGATCCAGGAAGATGATGATGGTGCATCGACACGCGCTGCGGTATCATTGGATTCGTTTGGCCATGATACGCCGCCAGACTCGTGTGCTCCGAGATCTCTTCCTTGAACTGTTGCGGGGGCGTGTGGCTCGTCAAGAGCTGCTGCTGCTGCTGCTGCTGCGAGGCGTAGTCCGCGTGCCTTACCAGCGAGCTGTAATGTGAGGTCGGATCCTCGCGCGCCGATAACTGGTGCAAATTATTGTACGTCGCGACTAATGGGTAATCGTTCGATTCGTGACTAGATTGATGCAGCTGACGAGGCTGCTGCTGCTGCTGCTGCTGCTGCGGCTGAGACATTTGATCTGGCTGACTGCTGTTGCAATTTCCACCGCTACCGGTCGAAGCCATGTGATGCTGATGCTGCAAAGTTGCCGCAGCTGAATGCCGATATCGCTGATCCTGTAGGTAAACCACTTGTTGGTAGTTTGACGTGTGCTGTTGCTGTTGTTGTTGTTGCTGTTGCTGCTGCTGCTGCTGATCGCAAGCCGATGCGAAGCCTGACGACGAGGTCGACGCGTAATCTAAATTTGTGTAGCACAAACCGTTCTCCGTCGAAATGATGGCTGTGCCATCTTCGTTCGTCAGCGGCATCGAAGTCGATTGCGTCACCTGAGGTTGCGGCTGTTGCTGCTGCTGCTGCTGCTGTGAGTAATAAGCGGACGCCGTGAGAGGCGGACTACTGGTCGAGGTACTGCTCGTGTCTCCCAGGGCGTCGCTCGTGGTGGTGCTGCCACTGGAGGTCGTGGCCGCGGGATAGACCACCGATCCGATCGCCGATTGCGGCGGGTACTGCTGGATCGGATAGTGCACCGTGCTCGAAGCGACAGCCGCCGCAGCTGCAGCAACAGCCGCGAGCTCGGGTGGCGAATGCGCGACCGGAGACCGTCCGACGGTCGTCGCGGTCGGCGAGTGCGACAGCTCGTACATCTGGCTCGGGTACTGCGAGTGGCTGGGGTGATGGTACGGATGGTGATGGTGGTGATGGTGATGGTGACCGCTCGTGTACGCGTAGCTGGAGAATGAGTCGGGCCTACCGTAGCCGTTGTACATGCTCATGTCCATCGTCATCGTTTCAAGACCAATACGATTTTTGCGAGCCTCGATCCTAGTTGCGTGCCAAATCAATCGATTGTTCGGTCGATCGGCTTGGCGCGCGGCCGTGACTCGCTTCTCTATCCCGGCGCCTATGCTCTACTGAGACTTGCTCCAGACGATGCTCTACATGAATAGTAAAAGTTTCACTCGAGGATCGATATCGCCTCGTCAACGCTTTCCCACTGAATTTTCAACTCATTCGCACCACTATTTATAACAATATTTGAGTATTAGTCACTTTACTCGAACGCACTCGTCAACTCGATTAGCACAATCAACATCACAATAATTAAATCTGCGTTCAATTGTAAATAAATAAACAGATCGGAAGCACTTATGAATGGCAATACGACACGGGTCAGCGGTGCTGTTACCTGCTCGACAGGCTTGAGCGAACTGACACTACAATCTGCACATGTGAGGTAGGCGAGAGAGAGAGAGGCAGCTCCGACTGGTCGCACGCCGTATTCCCTTTCTCGTCCGCTCGATATACACGGTCTACTCCTATCCTTGTTCAACGCGTCGTGTCTGTGTAGCGAATAGCAATAGTGTGTGGCCTTTTCTACACTGAGCCAGCCGTGAAACGTATATGCCAGGTAGTCGTGTGTCGGCTTGTGTGCGTGTGTGTGTGTGTGTGCAGCGCGCAGGCGTAAAAGTGACTGGAATGGTTGAAAGCGTATAGCAGAAGCCAAGTCGAGGCGCGCGCGCGCTCACCAAAGAGAGGCGGGACTAAAGCCACGGAAGCTTACTCGGGGGTGGAGTCTCCCAGCCAACGAGAGCGCAGACCAGTGCGCCGCGTGATGGATCGGCTCTGCTTACGTCGCGAGCAGCACAGCAGCAGTGTCAGTGCAAAAGCACATATATGTGTATGTATAATGTGTACGGCGAGCAAATAATTTTTTTTTCGCCTTTTTACTTTATCTATAATTTACAGTAAGGTTGGCTCGGGGAGACCCGTGTACACGCGTCACGATCGCGAGCGAGAAAAAAGCTGTACGCGCGCACGGTGGGGACACTCTCGACGTGCGTATAAATTTTCTGAATGAGTAAATCTTCGCTCTCGATGAAACGTACTCTTGTACATCTGCATCCGAGTGACGAGAGTATCAAATTTTTGCGAGATCGAAGTGAGAGCGCAAAAGAGAGAGAGAGAGAGAGAGCGAGAGGGAGGGGAGACAAACACGAGAGAGGTCAGAGTAGTGGAATGAAATATATCACCGTACTTTAGCTCTTTCATACCTGTCTGGTCGTTTTAATTAAGAGAGACGTCTGACAAGTTCATCAGAGCCGTTGGCCATAGAAAACATGATGAGATATTAGCGGGGCAGACGACTTATAAGATGTGTTACATCTTTACATGGTGAGCCTTATTATATTTATCCTCACTCTCCGAACGATTATAAACATATCGAAGATGATATTATTTCAACGCCTCGTTCACGGAGCTGCAATAAGATGCAGCTTAGATTCCAATAAATGCATCTTTATGGAACTCACGACTAAGCCCCAATCCCCTTTACTTTTAGTATTCTCTATGATCCATCATGTGACGCAGCATATTGTATTCTCATGGTAAATATTAACGTATGCGTGCTCTATTAATTAAGCTAAGTAAGTTTAAATAATGCCTTGTGTCAAAATTGGAGTGGAAGAAAAAAATAATGGTCGGATTTCGACTGCGTGTCGAGCTCGTTACGTCCCCACTGATATACAGGTAACAACCTTCCTCGCACAAAAAATGTACGATCGAATAAGCACAGTGTGAAACATGACAATCGTGTAATATCTCCTGACGTTTCCTTATCCGCGGCCTATCTGTGCCCGTCTCTGTCCTAAGCGCGTGCATCGTCGTGCGCGCACGGCATATTATATGCTGCTGCTGCCGCTGCTACAGGGACATATTAAAGTCGAGCGACCCGAGGCGTATGTGAGAGCCGAGATCGTTGCTCGCAGATACAAGTCCATCCAATTTGTGCGACTTTCAGCCGTTTGGCACCGAGAGAGAGGCAGAGAGCACGAGGCCGATTTTTGGTAGCAGCAGCAGCAGCAGCAGCAGCAGCTCGCTGTGCTGCGCGTCAAATTCATCATCGGTGTGTCGTCAAAAACTCGACCCGACAATGCGCCGTGTGCTACGTCCAAAGTGAAAAAATAACGAGGGAATATATCTGCACGAAAAAAACCGCTTCGCTAATGTATACCTTTTGTACACGTTACACATTATAATATGTACGCGCATGGCTCAGCGATACAACTTTGAAAAATTTCCCCTTTTTCCCTTTGCTTTTCTTTCGATGCTGGCACGGTAAGCCATATACAGGCACAGATCTATTTTATACCCGTCGAGCGTATGTGTGTCACGAGGAACTCTTTCTCGAACAATATGTATAACGTATGCCATCGAGAGGTTTAAAATGGGCAAATATGCAGTGCGCGTTCGCGGCCATTTTCAAAGTCACGTTTGAGAGCAACGATCGACGAGCTCCGCCGGATCACCGGCTAGATACCCGAGTTCGCACCTTTCGAGCTGCGAGAGCAACTCCGCCTCGTTTTCAAGGCTTTTTCTTTGATTTTTGTGATTTTTTTAATCATACGCCCCGTGACGCGGAAAGATTTTTCGGTCGAACTCGAAAATATTCGGCTAGAATGCCGGGGTAATCGATATAGGCACTCGTGCATTGCGGAAGTGGCAGTATTCGTGAACTCACTTCTGCACGACCCTGTCACTTTAACTTTAGCGAAGGATTTTGATGCGGCATCGAGAAGGAATGTTTCTCTAGCCCATCGAGTTAAAAAATATAAAAGTCCGAAGGAAGATTTTGACTAGTCCCGCGGTGATTGTCATGTATATAGGTGCGGAGGATCGGCGACGTTGCGAGTGACGATATGATCAAACGTGTCTGCGCGACTACACACAAATCGCGACTTTACCTGTTATGTGCGTATATGTATATAATATCATATTGAACACATCTACGAGCGATCACACACAACGTGAGAGGTATTCATTCGTGCGCGTATCCAAACATAATCCGAAAAACATACGCATATTTATATTTATAAGCTCGGATCTTGATTTTGATGTGTGACGAGCCCACCGCGACGATGATCATCTTGACGATCTCATCGATGATGATGAAGACAAATGATATGCGCGAAAAAGACGGATGAAAACTGGAAAAGAATTTATATACGTGTGTTCGCCGCGCAACAAATATACATTCGATCCGGAGCAGCCCGTGTGGCTCTCGCGGAGGTACTCGCGCAAGCGCGGGCTATATAGTTTTGAGATTTGATATACGGGATTACGATATGAGTGTGTATTATATAGAGCCAGAGAAGTTGGCGCCTGGCCGATGAAAATATCGATTCGTATCGAATTAAATGATTCATATGTGTATTTTTTCTCCGGCCTTTATACTTTCATGCGTGCGAGCGTAAAAAAACATCGCTTCGATACGCGTCTTTGTCGCGCGTTGCGCAAAATCGACTGAATTTTCCATTATACGCTCGCACACTTCAATTCTCGATATATTGAATATACTTTGCTCGAGGATTAAGACCTATATATCGGGTGCGATATGCAACAAGAACGATCCGAGCCATAAAGATCAGAGAAAGGAAGGGACGCGCGATGTGCGCGCAAATAGCCGGACAAACGGGCTTCTGATGCAGACGCGAGCAGAGCGCGTGTCGATCCTCGGAGACGACAAAAATGACTAAAACAAGCCAACGACTGGACGTTTCAAGTCCACAGACAACGTAACACACATTCCAGGGCCTTTAAACTTTCGCAGGATACGTATACGTATATGTATTATATATTTTATATAGCTCTTATAAATTGAAACGAGCTATACGGTATAAGTTTATTAAAAATTTAATATTTTTCCTCGGACATTGACTAATTTTTATTTTCAAAGCTTATACGAGTTTCGTACTCATAATAAATGATGCTGATTGAGAGCGCCAAGATCATTAGCTGCGGTCGAATATTTTCTTTTTTTGAAAACGCAGACACGCGCGCTCGCTCGAGTTAAGCGGTAAAGAACTGAGAAATCGAGCAACATGTATCGAATTAGATTTTAATTATTCATATACTGGCGCCTGTATACATGTACTGTAGCTTAGTAATCCTCTCCCAAAAGTCCGAGCAATGGATCATCTCGTTTACGAGACACATACTCATACTTACACACGTTCGAGGGTACACGCACGAAGATGAATTTATTTATTCCTCGCGACGGTCGCATTCCCAAAGTCGCAACTTACAACGAGCCAATCTCCAAATCTTAGCAGGTCTTTAAACAATTGCTTCACGGCGCACAAATGTATATATACACGCAGCACAATACGCGCGAGAGGCCTTCGTGTCCGCTTGTCTGTATGCGTGTGTATATTTTTTCGTGTTTAAGCGATCAAGACACTCTTTGTGAATACTCATCATCTCAGGCAAAGGCATCGGTGTTCTCTTTATGGGAGAGCCCACGAGGCATATCTCTGGCGTTTTGGCGCCACGCTGAGCGCGCCGCGCACGACTTTTGACGTAAGACGAGGCACCTGCATTGTCATTCTGCACGAGCTACGACTGTCACTTGGGCCTCGAGCCACACTAGGACATTGAAGGAAGAGTAAAAGTAAGAGAGAGAAGAAAAAGTGTATATTTTTTTTTTAGCAAGTTACGCGTGCGCTTGTCTTGTCGCAGATTTTTCGATCTCACTCCAAGCGTAAGAGAATGAGAATTTTTTGACGTAAATTGTACGCATAATAACCCCGGGGGCAGTTTTTGCATGCTATTTTTACTATGAAATACCACTAATTCAATTAAAGCTCGCGAAGATTTGAGCGGGTGGTCAAGTGGTTTTATCTTTTTTAATTTTGACGCCTTGAACGCAGGAGGTGTCCAAAAAGTCGTAGAGATTATTTCAATTTTAATGAGCTGACTAATCTCATTCAGTTAGTATTAGAGCCTTTTGTGTGCTACAAAATCAGCTAAGAATTCCCAGCTAATAAACGCCTTTAGTTCAGTGATTGATTTATACAATTAGGTCGTTATTGAAAGAATGCATATATTACATCCAGAGTGAAAGACTTACATTTACATGTTTAAAGACCCCATTATAGTGAGAGGCGTGGAAAACCTAATGATAATCCGCACTTGTACAATCAATTACATTAGACCACTGTCATCGGCAGCTATTATCAAATAACCACAATTATAATCGATCTACTAAATCAATATTTATTTACGAGTTTCTACAAATAAATCTGACAGTAATTCACAGCTTACGGCACCTGATTTGGCTACTTAAAATAAAAACTCGCGGCTTTGTTTGCTTAAATAAACATACGCTCAGAGGACATTGGCCATCGAGAATCAAAATCGATCGAGGACATAGATCGGACAGCTGGATAATGGCCCTGATCAATAATAAAAACTACAATCGCAATTTTACCGAGAAACCGCAAAGATGACAGAGAGAAAACCGATGGAAAAGATTCCGTCCTGACTTTTGGCACCTGGAGGACAAAAAATAATCGAAATGAAAATAGTGAGAAGTCCGACTGCGCGCCTCAACTCGGCGAGCTGGAGCCAGATCGAGCATTATATCATATACAAGTCCCTGAAGGTTTCTTTATTCCTCCGGGGAATCTTCCCTGTCTTCTCCTTGCTCTAGACTACGCAGTACCGAATTTCTAAGCGCGAAGCAGGCGTGATACGTTGTTGTAGTTGGACTATACAGACACTCGTATACGCGGACATTACATTAAAAAAAAGAGAAAAAAAAAGAAAGAGTGTAAGGTCAATGGTTGGTAGGTATAAACGCTGGCGCTGGGCTATTATGCGCATCACGGGATTAAGTAAATAGAGACAGTTTTTGATTGACGTGACACGCACACGTACACGGGAGTAGCCTAGGCGACTCGGCATAATCGAGCTCGAGATGTGGCAGACCATTTTTGTGACTAAACAATAATTGCCAACGATTCTATTGTCTGGGGCATCAAAAAGACTCCTACCTGTGAGTCGCTGCATGCCCCCGCCGCGCGGATTATGCGCGATTAGATGGATATTTTAATATCAATGATTTTTGGCTTTTTTATTTCTCGTATTTTTGCTCTCACTTCTGGCGATTGATTCTATGTTACTCCAACGTGAAAAGCAAGTTGTATTTTCATGCTTTTTTTATTATTACTCTCTTACACTGAATTTTTACGCTTGCTCGAGCAGCGAATCCTTATATTTCCGTCAAGTGTACGTTAATCAATGATATACATAGAAGATAAAATGTTACAAATTAAAATAATTGTATATGTTTTAAAATTTGGACGATTTAAAAAAAGTGTAATGTCATTCTTTTTTCGAGGTTTCACAAATTTTTGGTTTTGTGTGAAATGAAGTGCATTTGTCATGAAATGCTAAACAGATTAGTATTAGAGCAGCGGTAAAAATTTCAATCGACTTGAATAATTAGTATAATATATAAAAAACGAGTTTCACATGTTACACGTCAAATAAGTCGATCTACACGCGCGACGAGCTTATTCGGGTCATTTGAAATAGAATCTTCGGAGCGGCTTTTCTGACGCAAGCCGTTTTGTTTATGTAAATAACTTTGGCCAAGACAAAAAACTACTTTGAAAGCTGCCGAGGACAGGAGAAAAATGATAATTATAACGGCGTGGAATCACTACAAACATATTTCAACAAATCAACTCAACAGTGAGCTTCGGTACTCCGGGCGTTCATTGAAAAAAAAGAAGGTGTCGCTCCAGTGGACCTTTCTCTGCATTATGTAGAGTGCGAATATACGTTCTCCTCTTCATATATACATCAAATATTGCCGGATCATCGATCTCATAGCTGTCGAGGTTTTCCATTTTCCGTAATTCTAGACATTTCGACCAACGCGGCGCTGTCGGTGGACCCGAAGCGTTCATATCTGGATATAGTGTATGTATGCGTGTGCGAGACGCGTGCATAGGTGTGTGTGTGTGTGTGTGTGTGTGTGTACATTCATACACGTCTGTGCGAGCGTATGTGTGACTGCGTATCCACGTGCGCTGCACATTCAAGTAACACATATACCTACTCCATGGCTCTCTTCTCTCTCGCTCTCTGGCGCATATACCTACACGATTGACGCGTTCGCGAGTGTGTGTGAGAGTGTGAGCGTACGAGCTGCGAGGGAAAGCTCGTACAATGGAGTCATCAATCATTTCTCTGCTCGAGCTAGCTCGTGAACGGGCTACTGCTGCTGCTGCTGCTGCTAGACGTGCAAGTGCTCCTCGTTGTATATTGTACACGAGCACACATACAAGCGCACGTCTACATCCACATCCATATCCAAGCGAGACTGTAATCGAATACATTTGCAAACACACCAATGCGCCCGAGCTTGAGAGATGGGCTATATACTTGCATGCATGCGTACGCATACGATATGCATGTGCTAGCTTATGCGATTTCGTGAGAACCAGATCATTTGTTTTGGCTTTGGTATAGTTCTTAAGCTATGTTTATGAAATATCTTTTTTTTTCCTTACACGTTGATCGTATAAGTCCAGGATCATTTTATTAACTGTAGCAAAAGAAAACGAGATGGAAAAATTAAAAAAGAGAGACGAACATAAAAAAGGTTTCTTTGTGACTCACCGAGATGAAGTATAGATGGGTAGAAAGTAATAGAAGTGAAGTAATTTCCATACTCTACGTTTTCTCAAGAATTATTAATGATGTTTGCATTGTTGTAAGAAGTTTTTTTCAAAATCTTTAATCAAAATTAACTCACGATTGAATGAATCCTTTCAATAAAAATCAAAGTCATCCCTGCATTCCGTTGAAATGCATATTTTTGGTAAGTGGGGGACTTTTAATCCACGGCACAATTTACTTTTAATTACAAATTATGATGATTCTCACTTTAATCTGAATCAAGTCTACTCCGTGACATTATTACAATTGAACGAAAGCATGAGCACGAGCAGCGACGGCGTAAGGTGCGAGCCAGGGCCGTTCAAGAACGTTCTTCAAGTCTTGCCCGTGAGATAATTCAACCGAATTTTTCCAAGAAACGATTATCCTTATAAAGTATCCAAGCTATTGTATGTGACGATACTGGCAGGTGACTTGTGTCGGTCACACGTCTAATTTTGAGATCTAATGAGATACAATTTAAAAACGCGCATAGGAGGAATTACAAGAAAAGTTTGGAAGAACTTTTGTCCTCGTAGCGAGGAAAGGGAAAATTTACTGACAAATCTAAAGGAATAGAAATGTATCATTTTTTTCATAAACTTAAGTAATTGTCATAAATTTTTTAAGATGCTTTTTTATGATTAAAAATCTTAAAATGATTCGAGTACTACACTAATTGAAGCAAATAATTTTTAATGTAACAAGCGTTAAAACTCTTATCTCGTAGTATTAACTCAATTTTTATTATATCTATAGTTTCTAAACTACTTGAATATTATTGTATACAACTAAATTTTATTTAACTATGATGCATTTAACATTCGAAATCAATGTTGATATTTCAATGACAGAAATTATGCATTATTATTCGAAAATAAATTCTAATTGTGCAATATTGTTGATAAATTCAATACACGAAGCTTCGATAAAACTCGATGAGTCAGAGATCTCAGCGATAACTTGAATTCTGCCTCGATGATCAGCGCGATCGGTTACACTTATAAATAAATATATATCAGATTATTATTTTCTGATTGATGTCGATAATGACGTATGAATTTAACAACTATTTTAATAGCGCCATTGTTTTGCGACAAAACGTTTGCTGGTTCTACTGAGGTCGAGAGCTTTATTTTATGCACTCCATACATTATAACAGAGTGTATAAGTGATAAGGGTACACGGAGTCACAACCATCTATTAAGCTGAGACAAACGAGGTAACGAGCCTGTCATAATTAACGTGCCGTAACTTTATTACTGTAGCGACATACACAAGCATTTCCCCGTCACTAAATTACACGTACGTGTGAAGACCAGCTTCGTCATCTTTCTATCGTATTGTCTTTGAGCGGGGCTTATTGCAAACACAAACGTATGCCTCTAGTAAATAATTATATAAGTTCATTTTTTATTTAAAGACCTTTTCTCAAATAAAATTTTTCAATTAATTTTTATCTCGTAAAAATTACCTGCAATCGAAGGAAACTTTTTTGGTTAGAATTTTTAATGCGTGTATCAGATTGTTATTTTATTTTTTCTAAATGAAATTACTGAATTATATAATTTTTCAACTTAATATTGAATTTCAAATTGTACTATATCATTAAATCGTACAAATAAGTTTTCTTCTCTCGCCTCGTTAATGTCGCACACCCTATCACTATTAAAAATGTTTATTTCCTGTATACATAAGATATAGGAAGCTAACAGCTGTATAAAAAATCGAGATATTCGTTTTCTTTCACCTACATCCTTGCGCGTCTTATATTAAAACGGACAAGCACGTTGTTGCGACAACACATCCGGAGTTGCTTTTCGTTTTCTTTTCTTGTCTGTATCTTGCATATATTAATCATTTTTTTCCATTCATTAAATATCATGCTGCTAATTTTTTTTGCTCTACGATCAACTATCATCCAGCTGAAAGTTGATCCATGTCACACAATATAATTTGTTCCCAGACCTCGAGATTTTTGTGTATTCATATTTTTGATAGTATTTTCTTCTATAAATGTAGTATAATGCAGACGTTCTAGTACAGTTAGAGAGACACGCTTGCATTCTAAACGGGTCTCGAAGTATTCTTTTCACTGTCAATATAATTATAGTTTTTATATACTTCGAGATATTTTGTGTCTTTCAAAATTGAAAAGTTTAGAAAGCCTGCCTTATTTTTCCAAAAAAACTATAGATTATTGAAGTAGAGATAAAATAATTATATCACGTGGTCTGATGCATGATATAAATTTGAATTTACACAAACAGTACAAATACGACACCTCCATATAACACCGAGGAATGAAATAATTACGTTTCTATTTACGAAAAGAATTTATACCTGCTACAACTTAAAAAATCGAAATGCGTTTTCAAAAAAGTCCTCGATAAAAATCAGAAAAAACTAATTTATGCAAAAAACTATTATAAGTGTATTTTATAAATTATATCAACTTATGTTTGATTTGCTTTAACAAAATAGAGTTTCATACTACATCCTTTTGCGACCACCATGATTATGATTCTCTATAATACCGTTTAAAACAATTTTCAGCTTCAAACCGTTTTTTTAAACAAATAAAAATGCAGTAAAACTTTCATAATTTTAAGTCTATATCAAATTGACAGACACATTGCAGTGACTATACCGAGCAAAAAGTGAACTTAATTCGTTTTTGCCTTTTCCACCACAGATTTATGGTCGAGAAAAGCAGAATACTACTCTGCAAAGCCAGCCAGTTAAGTCCTATTTAAATGTTGCAGTGGCAAAATGTTACTTATGTGCTTTCTGCAGTAAAATGTTGTTTCAGTGCTCGGTTCAACAAGGTCGGTTGATCGATAACAAGTAATTCACTCATTTCTTGTCTTTTTTTTCGTTTATACTCGTACGTAGCTTATTCTTCCAAGCCGTTATTTCAGCATCAACCCTTGCTTGAACTATTGTCGCATACCACCTTCAAGCTACGCGACACCGGCTGCACAATCTAGAAGAGAACGCAAAAAATGTTAAGCTACATTCATCGTAAAAATACTATGATTTATAATCAGAAGAATTAAAATTAATAGTTATTTATGCATCTCAGACCCTTAACTATGCTGCTACTTACAGCCCTTGTATCGTAAAGTACTATTATGATACATAAACATTAATTAGCTAGAGAGTAGATTTAAAATATTGAGCGTATTTAAAATGATTGAAAACTACAATTTAAAGCAGTTTTTAAACGTTTGAATAAGATAATACCACTTTAAGTTTCTACCACTAGATGGCGAGTTCTTTTACGTGTAAATCTGCAAGTGGAAAAGTAAAAATAAATTTATAAATCAAAGTGCTTGGTATCAAAGTATTGGCATTAAAAGTTAAGTAATTTAGGACCTGCGTCGGCTGTTGAAATGGAAGTCAATATATGCTTATTTTTCTTGAATAAGATTGTCACCTCTAGCTATAACGCAAAATAAGGTCAATACTTACTGTTTAAGGGGAGGCTCTCGAGACCCGATCAAAAAATAGATTTTTTTTGCTTACTTAGTTAGCAAATGTCCCGTAGAATACACCCCCGAAATCCTTTTTACTAAAATCGATTTAGATAAAAAGTTATAGGCAAAAACCGAAGCTGTCTTTTTACGAGCGAATGATGTATGTATGTGTGTATGTAAATTCGCTTATTAAAACTTTGAACGCGTTTTTCTCGAAACCATGTTTTCTAAATCGGGCGGCAAGATACCTCAAAAAGTACTGCACTTAAAAATACACTTTTTTTTTATTTTAAAGCTAATTAAATTGTCTGGAGATTAAACCTAAAAAATTAAAAATTTTTTCATTATTATTATTATTTTTTAGAGCCCTGAAAAGAGCCAAAAAAGGGCAAAAAAAATTTTTTTGGCGAAATCCGACATTTTATCAATTTTTAATTTTTTTGCAATTATTTAGGTTCAACCTTCAGCAAATGTTATCTAGTTTAAGAGGAACTTCGAATTTTTGGTTTCGGACAAAAACTAAAGACGCTAGCTTGCCGCCCGTTGAGGTATCTTTTTTTAACACGACCTACATCAAACGCTGCTAGGGGATACATAATTCGATATTTTAGTCTAAAAAACTGTGTAAATATAGTTAAATACATACTTTATAAGTACCAAAAAACTTGACTGCATTATTCACTTCCTTCCGCGAAAAAAAAATCACGACAAACACGTCATTTTTGAGGTGCTAGATGAGAGCCTCCCCTTCACAAAACAAAGAAAGATGCAAGACGAAGAGACTATACCTAAGGTTGTAGTCGACTAGGTAGACCCTTCGAACTCATTTCTTCTTCTACTAACACTTTAATGTTTTCCAAATTCGCAATGATGTAGATGAGTGATTTATATACCATGAAACCTAGGTAATATATTGTAATATGGTTTTGTATTTAAGTACAAATAACTTGCCTGTAAAACTTGTTTTTTTCGCTCTGCAAGTAAAGCAAAAATGTTTATTTTTAATTTAAATTGTGCTGTTTCAAGTTAAAAATTAATGAATTCATTGCCAATATAGGCTTCAAAGATTTTGTTTTGCATAAAACTTAACTTTCACTTGTTCTTTAAAAATCTTGATTCTTTTATATAGTTGCATGCGTAGCTTGAGTTCACACTTATGGTCAGATTTTCTGTGGCATAAGTCGCACTTTACGGCTCCGCGTCATTCGCATCGCCCTTGCTGTGCTCGTGTGCTAACTTCATTCCGTGGCATCAGAAAGTGCAACTTATATTTCGGAAAAGAGGGCATAAATTTGAACTTAGCACAGTGCTATAAAATTGCGTATGATACTCGTAACATGGGGACACATTTCGGCACAGCGTGTTTAGGGCCCTTGTAACGTAAATAACTGAGGAAATGTATCACTTTTTCAAATTTTTCTTTAATATTTTCTTCTTCCTCTATTCATTACTGCGTAAAGCAACAATATAATAACAATATGAAAAGACGAAATTTATAGAAAAAGAGTCACGAAAAACAGTCAATTTCCCCAATGCTCAGAGTAGATTGCTTGTTCAATCAAGAAGTTTTGTTGCGCATTGAATACTTTTTTATATGAAAATTTCGTTAAAACGTGTAATAGTTGTCACAGTACTTTTTCGAATGATTTGTTAAGATTCATTGCGGAAACTATAAGACAAGAATTTTTACCACAAATTCTCGTTATGAATTTATGCTTTGTTGCGCGTACAGTAAGTTGATGTAATGTATGGTTCACGTGCAAAAACTTACCTCCAATATAGAATTTCTGCGAACATAGAGGGCTGTCCTTGTCCCTATCGGCGACTTTGCGTCCTCGAGCTCCCGTAATCCTTGGAGACAAATACGTCAGCGGTACTGTCTACACATATATGTACATGCACATATACGTGGAAAGTGCGAGGCTACTTTAAGTTTAGCGAACCAGTTACTTAGACCACTGCGCCATTTTTTTCAAACGAGCATAAAACATGTTCTATTCATGTTTTCATATAGTTTCGCGCGCCACAGAAAAAAGTGTGCAAGCATAAAAGAGATGTAAGACGAGGAAAGAGCTCTTTTATTCTGCATTTCGGAATCATGGTATGAAGCCGATCCATCAAAAACCCGCGTCACTAGCCATTAGCACGCTCCTGTTGTCACTGCTCTGATTCTATAGACGCATTTACGTGTACCTAACCCATAATGTTATTCAATACCATCCTCTTTTAATATTTTATATTTGTCATGATGTTCAACTATCATACTACTCCTGATATTTTTATTTTTCTAAACAGTTAATTCGAAAAAAATCCAAAAAAAGTGCAAAGTGAAATTTATTAAGACTTCATCTGCAGAATGGAATTTTTAAAATAAATGTTATTATTCATAAATACCATTATAAAAATTACTTTAAAAATCGAACAAGTAATAAATTCAAGAGAAAAAATTACTTTTTAAAGTACATCAATGTTATATAATTTCCTAAAAATAATCAGATCATTATTAGGTTTAATATAACTAGACCTTTACGGTAGTTTCTAGTGTTGATTCAGGCTTCAGTAGCAGTAATCAGAATAAAATTGGTTAGCATCCAATTTGAAGTACATTAGAACGTATATTAAAACGTTATGGTAGAACACAAGTTACAGCATTATCCTTTAGACTCTTCATGATGAAAAAATTCACTTTTCATTTCCGCAGAATGAAAAATTGATTTTACGTATCTAAAAATTTTATATAAGGCTTACTGAATGGGACCAAAGGTGTTTGTGTGACTCACGAGCGCATCTCAGAGGTTTATAGTTTACATAATATTTTTTCTGAATACGTGATATTTAATTAATTGAATGCTAATGGTTAAAAGGCCAAATTTCAATAAAGGAAACCGTAAATATTCTTAAATAAGACATAAAGATGATTAAAACTTTTTTACGTTTTTAATATTTTATCAATATAATCAATACACCAATATATATTAAATTGATACATAAAAATATTGATTTTTCTCTAAAATTCGCTGATTTACTTAATACTTTACTTTTTGATTATAAGTATTCACGTTTGTTTATAACCGTTATATATATCCTTATATTCGTTTCAAAATATACAAAAAATTTATTTACAAAATTCACTCAACGAGAAACGATCAGCTGAATACTTTTTATCGTCCAAGAATGCAGCGTGCTTGATTTTCCCATAGGAAGTCATTCTAAATAAAATAAATTGAAGTTGTAAATTAATACATTTTAAGTGTAATAATATATCAATCGATACAAAATGAACACTTACCGCGCACTTTATTACACTTATAGGATGCATATAGTGTCTCTGACATTTATAAACACAATCTCCAATACAACGGCGAGCAGGACCGACAAACAGTCCTTCAACAATATTAGTAACTATATTGAAAATCTGAAAATTTATAAGTAAGTTTAATTTCCTTTATTCGAAGATCCCGTAGTTAATAGATTTATTTTTCGCTACCTGTTCCTCAATATCTTCTATGTCTTGTGCCATGGTGAAGAAGGAACCAAAAGCAAAAAAACAAATTGCGATGGAAAAAGTGACGAAAATGGAGGAATTTTTCATGATTCAAAGATCGGTACTTTGACACAGGTAAAATGCAACTTATTTTTTATTTATCGTATCACTACTTTTATAGAACGAAAATTTTGATGTTATGAGTGAGATAAAATTTTATCTCGTGAATAAATATTGACTTATTATTTTCTTTTTCGAATATGTAATTGTTTTTCGTAAGAATATTATTAATGTTCTAGTATACTTTATATTCATTTAGTTGGGCATCAATTTTTAAATTTGATTTAAATGACAAAATGTAATTCTATTCATCGAAAATCTTTAAAGTTCATTGCCTGTAAATTCGTTATACAAATAAAACACATTACTTGATTCTATAATCAAATTCACTGAATTCTTACTCATGAAAAACAGAGAGATCAAAGAAACAAAGGCTACAATAAAAAACGTCACATGTTTATAAAGTGAATCTTGCAAATATATTGTCACGTGCATATCGCGATTTTCGCATTATGACACACTGGATGAATGCGTTTAATATAATAATATTCTCTTATCATCTTTGACGGGTAGGCATGAATCAACTGACCAGAAGCCCTCTTAGTTGTGCAACTCGCTGCCACACGTATCATGTGCGCATTCGATGAGAAATACACTGGTGAAGCCGCACAGTTATCCATCATGACAATGGCAGATCCTCTACTCTGCTATAATTTTCTTTTCTTTGTGAGATATGGCGCTTACAGGTATCACGAAACTGACGTTTTCAAAACTTTGCCAGCTTAAGATCATTTTAAAATAGATTATTTATTGCTTATGAATTTTTCAGAAGAAAATCTCACAAAATGATTTTTTTTTTTAAATTTGAGGATTCGATTTGCACAAATGCATATAGCTTTACTACTGTAACGTGTAAGTTTTGCGAAACATAATAATCCAAGTTCAAAAAGAGAGAGAAAGAGAGAGAGAGCGTTGACAAGGAAAATCGCTTCTAGACTTTCATTCGTAGGGAGGTTGGCACAGCAGCGACTCTCACATGTACGATTCTATTTGTTGGCCGATTGTGAGGTGTTGCAGAAATCAAGCCTGACGAAGATCGATCGCACGACATTTCGGGTGGTGGTGTCAACAACGAGAACGTCTCTGTATGTATGTACATTATATACTTTTTTCCTTTTTTGACCCTCTACTTCTCGCATCGGATGATATTTTCTGGAGATGAAAGAAAGTCAGCGCGAATGATGGCTATATAGTAGTGTAAAGCTTTCGCAGATGTGACCAGACGCTCTGAAATTTCTATTAGTTCTGTCAAACTGATATCCCTTCTACATACAATACCGTGATGCTCATTCGGAATCAATTTCATAGAATATAGTTAAGTAGAAAATAAGTAGAAGTGATAATAAAAGTACAAGAGTGCCTTGAAATAACTTTAATTTATTAATATTATCAGTAAAACGTGTAGTACTTCGATGTGAATCTTTCACAATTTGTGTTTCATTTTAAAAAAAGCTTATAACTTAAATAAATTAAATGTTAAATATTTTTGTGAAATCATGATGTAGCTTGTCATTTGTTTGACAAAGTGTTTGCTCTACTTAACTCTTGTATGGATGCTAAAATTAATTATTAAAACATTTAAGTTTTTAGCAATCAAAGTTAACAAATATTAACCATCTTTTGTAAGTAAAGAAACCAGAACTTTAGCTAAATCAAAAGTGCCTACTTTTATCGTTATTCTAAGCCATTGGAAATCACCAAATGAGATTAGAAAATAGGGACCAAATTTAATTTAAAATTTTCTAATTTTTTGAAGACCATTTAAATAAAAAAATTAATTCGCTTGGTAACTGCACATTTTCATACCAAATCGCTTGAGCTTGATTATTTTGCAAAAAAATTTACAGAACATTTTATTCTTGACAATTTCGTATATGACAACTATAAAGCATTATTGTTCGTATATATATAGTAATTTTTTCTCAAAAAATTGTTCATGTTACCCAGTAAACAATTTCAGACATATTTTTAGATTTTACATTTCCTACCATCAATAACTTTCAACTGAAGTTAATTTCAACTAAAGGTGGAGTAGAAATCCACATTACCGACCACGAGTTTTGCTCAGATGCTAAATTTACCATCAGTCCCTATTGTATCATACTAATGCAGTCCTTACACTGCTAAGAAAGAATCAACACTATGAAGTGTTTAGTAATTATGACCAAAGCTGGCGATAATATCGCTGGTATATGATTTACATCACAGCAAAGCAATCCAGAGAATCGAGGGTGGTGTCTACTGACAGATGCTCCGCCTATAAATCAACCATTCTTCGAGTTCGAACAGAAAGTAGGGGAAGACAATTTGACGGCCATGTTAACACACGTAAACAAACTTTGCTTTATCCCTGATTTGCACGAAGTTGAGATAAACTGAGTGCAGACCTTATACTCGTCTAAAAATGTTATTTTTGCTAATAAATTACCTTTATTTATATGAATGTATGATTTCCAATTAAAATTTAAAGGTTTGTTTTATAATGAATTGAGCATCTGTCGTTAATTTTATATCAAAAATAATAATATTAAAAAATAATTTTTTCGATTGTTGATTATAATTATTAAATCCAATATTTTCAATTAATAAAAATATAAACCACGATGATCGTCCACAATGATGATAAGAAAACGTCACGTTTTGCAGCGACTGATATTTTCTTCAAATCAAAGGGAAACCGATCTTTCAGATAGTGATGTAAGTTGTTTTGTCCTCCTGATTACCCTTATGCATGTCAAGTTTGATTATTTTAAACTTTATAAGACTTTAACACAATGATTTATTGTTAGATTAACAATTCAAATGATTTTTATTGATCAAAAAACAAATTGTTTTAAATATTCCCTAGCTTGAAATACCACAGAAAATACCTCTCGATTATTTAAAGGTGATTTGAGCTGCAATCGAGAATAGATAGTTTTTAAATTTTTATTACTAACCCTGATCTAACCTTCTCTTTCTCTAATTCCTTGTTCATTATATTTTAAAATATTGAAAGTTGAAAACTATTTTCATGACTAAAATCTTTTTTTGAAATAAGTTTTAATTCTGATTTCTAAACGTTTGAATTTATTCTAAAAATTGAAACCAAATTTGTTTTCATTATTTGCTGAATTATATGTATACTTTGGATATGTAACATAATATTTCAATGGGAATGAACAGTGCGTGCACGAAATAATATGTATTTAAGTTGCTACAAGGTAGTATAATGTGCAAATAATTACCAGTTCGTAAGTAACAGAATATCCTCGAATTCCAGAAATTTTCAATATTTCATAGTCACAACTCGAATCAGGATAAAATCAAAGTGATTCGGTTGATCCATTTCTCACATAATACAACATTTATACATGCGCGTGTAGACGTATATTTATAAACGAATCTTCTGTAGAAACGTTTAATCAACTAGCGAAAATAATAGATCAACTTCGTATGCGAGTGCTACTAAATATACGTATACTGACTATTCTTATAATATTATTCTGTGCAACGAGAAGAGAACAATTTCGCTCTAATATAAATTTTCATTTTTGCTGATTATGGTTGAACCAAAAATTAATAATAATTATTGATTGTTGCAATTAAATATAGGACAACTAGGATTTGGATAAATTTTTATAGAAACTATGTTTACTACAATTTTATTTATATTTGTGTATCTTTATCATAAAGGCAACTTTAGCAAATGTATTTTTTGCAAGATAATCTAATTGGAAGCTCTAATCAAATAAGATAGGCACTGTACTATCTAACTACTGTAGGCGTCTACTGTAGATACATACTATACTATATTGAAAAGTCAGGAAAAGTATGCAGACTATAGATGAGAAAAAATATAATTTAAAATATTATTGATTAATGATATCACTCAAGCCAAAAATGAGAAAGTTATATTTTTCACAGCAGCTCCAGCAGTAAACTAGGCGCACGTAATATTAATGTCCGATTTCTCCAATTCATATAAATAACAACATGTACTCATCATCTCATCACCCGCGCATTTAACGATCTCGATCTCTTTGAGATGCCTCGCGCTGCACAGCATAACATGAAGTACGTATTGAAAAAAGCCGCGGCACAGCCTCCAATCACACGTGCGTTGAAATTCATTCGATTTTTGTCCTTCGTTGTGGCACAGTCGAGTCGGCTCGGTATACATGGACGTGTATATGCGCGGGCGTGCTCTTGTATGTATTATATACATTAGCTGCCGTTAAAAGGCTGACGAGCCGTTTATCATCCCGGGGAGCGCGCAGGGGTTTATAATCGTTGGCTGCTGCTGCTGCTGCTGCTGCTGCGGCGGCGCGCGCGGAAGAGTTGCGGGAAGAGTTAAAACCTCAGCATGACTGGTGGCTCTCCGTTGCGCGCCCGAAGAAGAAGGCAGAAGCACGGCTACACACACTACAAGCTGCCGAGCCGAGCCGCAGCGGTAGCCGATGGACGTGTCACTTATGCATTCGCATACACCGCCGCCACGAATCAATGGCTCGACTTGTGCCGCCGCTGCCGTATAACTGCTGAGCTTTTACTCTTTGCGCGATCATTAGTCATTTCTGCGAGCGCGCAACCCGTGTAGCAGCCGCATATATATATGGGTCAAAATAATACTTTTTTAAATTTTCGTCCGCACGTATGTCACCGATCTTGACGCGCTTTTGGTATGTTATAGTACATGA